>NCKU01001365.1:0-26293 GCA_003675995.1 Dinothrombium tinctorium | reverse complement strand
TGAAGACACACAGTTTGAAGAATGTTATTTACACTAATGTCATACTCATGTGTCGGTGTTATGCATTAATTTAAATTGCAGTATGATGCGAAAATTTAGATTTTTATCAACATGTTCATGAAGTTAATTTTAAAAATTAGTTGTTTTATTGAAATAGCTGCACGAATTGCGAGCAAACTTTGGCATTTTTTTTATTTTATTACAAAACAGTATTTTATTCGCAGAAAGAGAAAACTACAACTTTCATAAGCAAAAACTATTTGAAATAGAGAGATAAAAGGAATTTTTTAACCGACACTTGAACAAGTTGTATGCCACCGAAATGAAGTGGAATTTTTTTTACGCCAGTTCATTTAGACGTGTCGATAGAAAATGTTCATCAATCGCCTGACCACCGGACTGAAGAGCGATTTCTTTTGTTTTTTGCTTTAGAGGAACAGAGTCGTCTAACTTTATTTCTTCTTTGTTTTATTATTAAATTTCTAATTTTTTAAAAAACCCTGTGTTTGATTTTTACGAAATACCACAAAAAAAAGAAGAGCAGAAAACTTGAACTCAAAATTTTCTATCACAGACAAAAATGAAACGATTCGATTTTTTTACACGCTGTCGAAAATTTCACAGGTTTTTCTCTTTCGATTGAAAAAAAAGATAAATTAAAAATAAATAAAGTTAAATAAAACAACTCGTGAATTACAACAATGTAACCGCTTAAACACTGGATTACTACAAGTTTCGGATTTTTGTTTAGTTTTAGTTTTAGTTTTTTTTTGGCAACAACAATTGATTTTACATTCGCGGTTATCTACCAAATGAACATCTTGAAAGGTTGCACGGATAGTAAATGATGACAATAATGAGTGTCAAATAAATAGTGTCTGTCAGACCAGCTGAAGAAATCGTTCGACTTAACAGGTTTATGGCAAACAACTTGGTAAGTAAACTGCGCACGAACTTTCAAGTACTAAAGGTGCCACCAACTTAAAACACTTTCAGTTACTGTTCCGATTACTTAACAATGGAGTTGTGTGCTGATGATGTGATGTTGATGTATTTATTCCTGTTGTCAAAGTCGTTGAGCGATTCTCAGTTCCATAAATTTTTGTCGCTTTCTTCGCCATACTTCTCAATAATTCTTCGGAATCTTTATGAGTAGCCTTCAGAGATATGAGCCACTCTTTGAGCGCTATTTCATCCTAGAAGCAACACAAGAATTTAATTCGCAATTATTTTTACATTTTTACTCACTGGTGTAGTGAGGACAACTTTGGCGTCTTTCTCTCGCTCGCCTTTCATTTTAAGTACAATTGATTGTTCACTTTTCACTTGAACATAGTCTTGACAAACTTCGTCGATTTGGTCCATAAATATTAACTAAGAAAAAAACGTGAAAAAAAGTAGAAATTGAAAAAGTGTGCGCAAAATGGAAAATGTCAAAGGCGATATTCTGCTCAAGAAGCAATGAAAGCACGAGAAAAGAGCAAAATTTCAAGTAATAGAAACAAATAACAGTTAATAAGTTTTTGATTAAAAACAAAATGTTTCGACGAATTTGTGAAAAATGTCAGTTGAAACCGGCTTATTTGATATTCAGTTATAATTTAAATTAATAGCATGGAAATATGTTGAATTCAAAATTTTGTAAAAAAGAGACATGAAACAGTTATTTTCAGTTTGATATAAATTTATAAGATTGACATTTCATTGTACTGTGAATTATATGTTTATGTCAAAGCAATATGGACAGAAAGCGGATAAGTTTCATATTCGTGAAATGTGAAACCGAATACACAAGAGTGATTATGTCTAAACAAACTCGCTTTTTTCGTATATTTTTTTTAAGCGAAGTAGTTTTACTTATTTGCAAGAAAAGCTTAATTAATCTCGAAAGAAAAATACAATTACTGCATTTGTTTATCCAGCTTTCATGAGTTTCAAAGTTGTTGAAACAATAATCATCAACGAGGCTATTTTTGCCTTAATTGCATTCATTAACTATGAACAGATTATTGATGTTTACCTCAGGCTTGGCACTACCAGAATCTGAATGTAGTTCTAATCTGTTAGGATAAAGTTTGGCGTAACGCGTTTGCCACGCAGAAGCAAATGGACCTCCTAATTTCTTAATGTAACCATGTAATATACAATCACTTTCTTTTTCATCTTCAAATCTGAGTCTCATTTTCGCTTTTTTCTTTTGTTCAATCTTATCAGTTTCTTGATTGACAGTGTCAAAGACAGTTTCTGATATTTCTTGTTGCCACCTTTCACTTATAACTACAGGAAAGTTTTTATACAGCTCTTGATCTGCTTCAGTTAACTTAATCCCTTTAGTGTCTTCTTCGTCGAACGATCCGATGTCGAAGGCGTCGGCGGCGTTCACTTCACCGCGTGGCGGAATCAACGGTGGAGTGTACTTTTGAAGATACACTAACTGCCAATCGATTCCTTCAAAGAATGGATGTTCCTTCACTTCATCGGCTCTGTGAAGTGATTTGAGTATAAATGTTATTGATGTCGCTGAGATAAGAAAATAACATTACCCCCTGCCTTTACATCCCAATCTCTGATTAACTTCCCTTTGCAATAAACCTTCTAATAAAGATTTGAGTTCGGTAGTGAATGAATCTGGAAGCTCTACATTCTGCAGAAATGCGGCGATTAAAAAAAGTGTTACATTATGAATAAAAACACTATACCATTGTCAAAGTCATTCGATCGATTTCGTGCTTATCCTTAGTTTTGTGTTGACGGAATGGACTGTGCCTGAGTATAATAAAACTCATCATTACATTTATCGATTTTTGGACATAATTTGTGAATCAGCGAAAGACATACCCTTTTAGAAGTTTATACAACATACAACCCAATGAAAACCAATCTGCACTCGAATCATACGGCGTGCCTTTTGAAAGCACTTCAGGTGCCATGTATCCATGAGTTCCTCTAAAAAATTCGATGAGATATGAAATTTTGTGAAAATACTTTCGCACTTCTTACACTGAAGCATGAGGTTTTTTCTTTGAGAAGTCACAAGCCAAACCCAAATCGGAGATCCTTACGTGTCCATGTTCGTCGAGAAGTATGTTGGCAGGCTGTAAGTCAAGCAGAACTTAATAACCGAAGGAATTTTTATGAGCAGGAAAAACCTCTTCTAGCACAAATACAAGATCTTAAGTGTAACGAAAGGAAAAACAATATTATTCACATTCGAGAATTCGTACTTTGAGATCTCTATAGACGACAAAACGTTTGTGCATATGTTCGAGACCGAGTATTACTTCAGCAGCATAGAATCTCATGTCTTGTTCGGAGAAGACGCCATGTTGTGAGAGATGATAATGTAGATCGCCACCATTCATTAAATCCAATATGAAACATAATTTGTCTGGTGTTTGAAAGGCGTAGGTCATACAAACAATGAATGGACAGTCTTCCTATTATGCGCGACAAATGGGTTTTAAATATGTGTTAAGTAGCAAAATGACTTACTCCAGTAGAGACTAGTGATAACATGATTCGCTCGTTAAGTGCTAATGTCTCTCCTTGTTTCATTTTTATTCTCTTTTTGTCCAGACATTTCATTGCGTACCTTTAAGTCGAATGAAGAAAATTACATTCATTTTGTTTCACAATCAAACAAAACAATGAGATACATTTTTCCGGTATCTGCTTTTCTGCATCCATATACTTCGCCGAAACCTCCTCGACCTATGATTCGATGAACACTAAAGTCATTCATAGTCAGCTGAATGTTAAGTTCCAAGTTTTTCCACTGACAAAAACGAGTGTATTTCTCACTGCAATTTTAATGAAATATGTGAGATGGAGTGGTGATTTGTCAAAATGTTCCTCCTACCTTTCAATGAATTTCCTAAAAATATCACCCCGTAAGTGGCTAAAAATTTCCTCAATATATGGTTGAAACAAAATGACGGGAACTTCGTTTTTAATTAAATACTTTTGAACATGATTTACAGCTTCTTTTGGATAATTCTGTAGAGAGAATCATAAATAGCTAAGTTCAAAAGAGACGCTTTAAATTTTTAAACAGCAGTTTCTCTTCAAATGAATCTTTCGATTTCTTTTTTCTTCTCAGGCTCTTTTATACAAGATTGCTTTGTGTTTTAAGAAGTAGAAAAACAGTTATGCATTGAATTAGGAATTTGTTCCGTTACCTCTGAAATCTTCTGCAAATGCATTGAAATAATCAAATAAAACTTAATATTTATTTGAAGATTGTCATTGTTGAGGTTAAAAAAGCGTTATGTTACTTGCATAGCATATATTTTTCAAAATATGTTTAATTAAAATCATATAGATCAACATTGAAAAGCGAATGATTAACTTATTCTCGTTTATTGAGAGATTATTTTTATATTTTTTCTGATAATTTTGCTTAATTTTTCGACTCTATAAAATAAATCGCTTTTCAATACGTGAGCACAGATATAAACACTAACGTCAATTTTTTGAGTTTTTTATTTTTTATTTTAAAGCTTTGATTTGTTTTTTAACAACTACCGAAAAAAATATTGAGCGCGCTTTTTTTATCGATATTATAGGAACCATACACATAAATTTAAATATTTAGTCTTAATTATCGTAAACATTATTTTGCTTTGTGACACTTATGAGCACTTAAAATATTCATATGCAAGCAATGGATTTTTTTATATTGCTTTTAAAGTCGAATAATTTGACTGTCAAAGTGTCGTTTTTACATAAATTAAAAATATGATTGAAAAATCAAAAGTGTGTCTATATATTCAAATCTAAACTTTGGAAACTTTCAATTGTGGCAATTTAATATAACTGAAAGAGTTTTCAAATTTCAATCAAATATTTTGAAAGAGCGTAAAAGGAAAATTTTAGATGAAGAAAGAGTTCATCTTATAAAAGCGTAAAATTTTAAAATAAAAATGAGAGCTTAAATTTAATAATGATGCCAGTTACACAGAATGCGTCAAAGGCATTTATTGCATTTTTTAATCAACATTCAATAATTGATTAGATTTTTAGCTTCTCAATATTTACAGAGAAATATTCAAAGATTATTTCAAGCATAATTTCATATTTTGTGAAACTTTTTCAATTTTTAAAAATTGAACATAATCGATCTATTTTATATGAACACTCTGTATGGTAAAAGAATGAGATCGTCTTCTACTCAACACTCTCGACAAAAATATAATCACAAAACTGCATAAAGGTATATATCAAATGACAAATCATTTCAGACAAGTCAAATCCATAGAGTGACAATCTTGTAGTGAAATTTCGCTTTATGTTGTATTAAAGGCTCTTGAGAGGAAAGGTAAAGAACATCATGAGATGAAGCAAAAATAAGCTAAAGACAGAAATTGTGTTTTGACTCTTGTAAGTCATAAAAGATTATTGCAATGCTAAACAAGTGCCTATTGAACATAATGTTAAAAAAAAGAAAATCATTGACAAGCATAATTCGGAATTCGGTGATTAAATTGAAACAGCATTTAAAGGTACTTACATGCGTCTGAGAAAGTAATTCTTTCATTATGAAATTATCATATATTTCTCTTGCCGCTTGTCTCCTTTCTTCGACGGTTTCTAGTTTTTCGTAACGTTTTATCTGTGTGAGAAAAAGAAAAATAATATTACGAAAAAGGTAAGATGCAAGAAAGCGAATACGACGCTATCTTAGCAAATGATTGCTATTTATTTAATGTTTTTCACGGTTTCAGTATAATCCAAATTCGTGACAGCTTTCATACTACTTTTCCGCCGCGTTAATTCAACCATTCATTTAGATTATAGCTTTTACCTTTCTTTCCCTCTCACTCGCTCTCGCTCTCTTACCTCTTCGAAAAACTTCAATTGAGGTACGTTTTCGTCGCAAATGTTTTCACAAAAATCTTTAAATAATAGAAAACCTGGAAAAAAAGATAAGAAAAAAAATTTTAGTTATAATAGCAGCGTATCAAAACTTTTTCATACGAATCGCATTGCGTTCGGTTCGCGAGTATACGAACGAGAAAGAGATTAGAGTGTTTGAGCAAAGAAAATTTTTTTTAAAGTGAAAAAATATATAAAATGTAAAATGCTTTTAAATTGAATCAGAATAAAAATCTTTGGTATATGGTTGCTTGGTGAAAGATGAAGAGAAACGTTTGGATCTAGTAAATAGTATGAGCGAACAGAAAAGAAAGTAACCAAACACAACATATAAATAAGAAATAATTAGACATAATTAGAATTAATATTGGAAAGAAACGCAGAGAGTGAAATTTTCAAGTTCAGTTTTTAAATTAAAACTTTTGAATGGCTTAAATATCTTTGCGAGTGCTAGAGAGTAAATTTAAAAACATGGATTTATAAATCTGAGCAAATAAAAGAGCACTAAACTTATTATTTTTTAAATCTAAACCTGTCAGAGGTCACGAATGAGTATAAAATTGGAGGAAAACTAATATTCATGTTTTTAAAAGCATGATAGAATATCGGTCAAATTTCTAATCAAACAATAAGGATAGTTTAAATTCTTAAATAAAGTAAGAATTTTGATTAAGTAAGAATAAAACAAAATGGGATTAATTTCGACGAAATAAACAAATATCAATGGGATATTTTTGGTGAAAAGATAAGAAAGAATCTATTTTGAAAATTATGAAGGAAATAAATTAATTCAGTGTTTACAATAAAAGCTCTTTTGATGACATCCGACGTGAATAGTGAAATATAGATAATTTGAATAAGCTTAAGTATGAATGGTAAATATGTTTATTTTAAATACAGCGAATGAATGCGAATTCTTCAAAGTGAATGCTGAAAAAGAGAGATGAGTGAGAAAAAGATTTTGCATCGCTCTTATAATGATGATGATGATAATTATGATGATGATGATGGTGATGATGAGATTGTGTCGCGAAAAGTCTATTAGCTTTTTGCAATAAAAGAAATTGCATTCAAAATTTTTCAAATTTCATAAAGAGATTTCATTCATTGTCCTAAAAATATTTTCTCGAAAAGAAAGTAGTTATATAAACAAGATGAATAGTTAAAGCAGGAATGCAAGAAAATGAAATGATATTCTTTTGTATTTTGTGCTAATCAAAACGCGATTAATTCAAACGCGGAGCTAAAAAATTTGATAACCAACCATTAAAATCAAATGATAATATCAAACTCGAAATTAAGGCAGTGAAAATGATCTGATTACTGTATGTAAATGACTTTTTTCTCAAAATATTTTATTTGATTTTCACTTTTGACAAGAGGCGAAAAAAGCAAATAAATCGTTCCTAATAATCTCTCAAAGAAACAAAGAAAAAAGGTGAAACAGATGAAAAATAAAATTGTGAAAAATATAAGAAAAAGAAGATAATGGCAATCAGCTGCTTGTAAAGTGACGAGTAGCCCGCTCTTTCTCTCTCTCTCCTCTCTTTATTTCTTTCTTTCTCTCTCTCTCGCTTGCTTGTAATAAGGGAATGCGGCGAAATAGTTTGCATTCAAAGCACGCCCGAAAAAGTATGAAACAAGTTTGAGAATGTTCGGCAATCGGTTTGTAAGCCTTGAACGCGAAAGAATGCCATGTATTTGCGAAAGTTACGCGAGCTGCTTACTAGACGAGAAGAAGAGAGCATTACGAAGAAGTGTTGGGTATGGGTATGTGCAGAGCGAAGCAAATAGTGTAGGCAAATATGGTTTTAAAAAATTTCAAAATGCTGTTCAAATTAAGTTTACATTATTAAATATTGCATTATAACACACGTAAAAATGGAAATGCATTTTGTTTCAAAAAAATTTTTTCTTTAATTAGCAAAACTTTGGGAACTTTCAACATTGAATGCCATTTTAGCTTTGGATATCTTTTCATGAATCAGTCTTAATAATCAATAATCGATGCGCTTTTCCGCTTATTTCTTTCGACACTTTTTTTTCGTAGTATTAAGATTAAATATAAGAGTAGACAGAATGTGATTGGCAATGACAAAAAGAATCTATGAAAAGCTTGTTCAATTTTTCAGTCGATATCATTAGAGCACTCGAAAGATTGATACTTAAATACGAGTCATTCAGCATTGAAAGAATGCGACAGAGTGAAGCACGTTCAGATTCTTTGTACGAGATTAAGTCGCACCTCAAAAAAAGAGGACCAAAATTACAGAATGTGAAGGTGGACAAAGTAAGAATGAATGATATTCAATTACCACGCAAGTTTCAATTTCTCGAAATCAAAGCTTTTTTTTCACTTCTTCAGTTACAACGCAATTTACATGAAAATAATTATTTTCGCAAAACGATTTCAATATTATAGGATTTGTTTTCACAGCCTTTAAGCTTAAAAATAAACGTTATAGTTGCGTCCTTACGTTCGAAAAACCAGTGAATTGTGTATTATTTGGAAGCGAATATACAAATCGTTTTATAAACTAAATTTGAATAAGAAAATAAGGCAAAGAAAACTACGCGAAGTATATTTTGTCAAATATAATAACAAAAAAAAAGAGAAAATGCTCGCAACACAAACGTCTTTGTATCGTATTCAAATATCATCGCTTACAAATCGTTTTCATTTAATTTTACTTCGTTGAATTTGAAGTTTTGAAGCAATGAAAAGAAAATCAAATAGAGGAATAGATAAAACAAACCAAAAAAAAACAAACTATAATCATCTTAAATCGTTAAAAATCTACCCACGCTAACATAAAGCAACCAAAATAGGAAAGTGTTTTTGACGATTTAAGCAAAATTATCCTTCGATTTGTTTGCAAATAAAGTACGACATATGCCATTCTAGATCTGGCTTTCGCACTCTACATTTCACATTATTCGTGAATTTAACTCAAAGTCGATAGCGTTAAAGTGCATTAGATTTGACAGTCTGAATCGATAGTGCTTAAATGAAACCATTGATTAGTAGTAGGAAAGTAGTAGGAAACTATTTAATTGAATTTTCTCAGGTTTCAATCTCATTCTATCGTTTTGTATTCGAATGTTTTCTGTTTGTTTTGACTTCTCTTTGTTAGAAGTGTTTAGATGAAAAAAGCAGTTGAATGAGACACGCATAAACGTATTTCAAACGATTAATCAAAAACAACTACAAATTCAATGTGTGAATATTTTTACAGTGATTCTCACAGCAACGAATGGTAAATACACAATGGTGTATTCTAAGAACAGATGGTAGCGAAAAATGTGAGCGTTTCGTGAACGGGAGCATATTTTGCAGTGAATGTAACAATGACGGAGAGAGAGAACGAGAGCAGGAAGAAGTACCGATAAGAGAGAATGCAAACACATAAATATTTGAAGCGAAAATGTCGGACAAAAGATTCTTCGAACGTTCTTCAAACAACAGGTCTTCTTTGTCTGCATCGAAGTGTAGTAGAAATGATAGTAGCATTGGTACTTAACGTCTATGCGCATCCGAAGCGCTCGACGTCGAACAATGCTGCTGCTTTAAAGTTAAGAATGTGAAATGGAATATTTTCGCTATCAAATTTTTTGCTTTGAATCATGTAAATCATAACAGAAACATGGTCTGCGTAATATAAGCATGTTTGCCTGCCAAAAATAATCTTTAAAAAACCAAATGTTCTTCTTCACTTTGAAAAATATTAGAGAAATGTGAAAACTGTTTCTATCTTTTTGTTTCTTTTTCGAATAAACAGATATTAAAAAGATATTCAATACGCTCTTTAAAATAAATAACAAGTGCTTTGCAGCGACTACCGAGGCGGTGGATGTTGTTTAAGAACTTAAACTGAGTGCCGTTTTTATTTTCTTCCCTTCTTTCTTCTTACTCGCCTGCTTTTCGAGACTAGCTTTAATTACACTTGACTTTGCATCGCGCTATTTATCGATGTATATCAGCGCACGTATGCTCGCCCTATGCTAACAAAAATATGATAGCATTAAAATTTAATTTCACGTAGTGAATTTCAACTCTCACAACTCTTTCGGTACAGTAAAAGAAAGAAGAAAAGAGAGTGAAAGCACATGAAAATACTTCCCTAAACATTGAAAAAAAAAGTGAAACGCTGTAAAACAACGAATAAAATCAAACGCAATTTGAAGTAATTGAGCGAGTACAAATAATCGAGCGTGGCGGCTCTTATTATTATTTCTATACCGTCTACGTAATAACAATGATAACAAAAAAAGCGATAAAAGCGGATGAACCATATAGTGAAAACTAATTTTCGCCTTAAGCCACTCGTGCGTTTCACGATGATTACTTTTAATTAACTATGGTGCGTGAATAAATTTCTTATGATTTTGTTTCGTTTGCTTTTGTTGTAACTTGAAACAGTCGAAAAACACTGATAGTGACAACATAAATCCATCGCAGGTAATGAAGCGAAAAAAGTTAAGGAAGAAAGAAAGAAGAAAAAACGCTAATTAAACAGGGAAAATAAATTAGCTTTGCCGCTATCTCATTCGAAATAATTTAGGTAGAAATTTTTTGTCAAAAGATAATTAATAGAGAATAATAATAAGCAATTTTAATGAAAAGCGCTTCTTCAATTTACACATTTTTTTAAAACTTATAATCAAGGCAAATGTTTTCATTTCAATTTTAAATTATTCATAAAATGTAAGCATAAATAATTTTTTTGCGAGATAATAAGAAGTGTTTGCGCAATAATTTTTGTAAATAATTTAAATTGAAAAATAACATACATTTGATTAAAAAGTTTTTTTTTGTTGAGAAAATTGAACATAAAAGTGATGCATTAAGAAAAGCTAGTGTGAAACGAATATATAAAAGAAATTGCAAATTTGAAACAATAATATATAATAAAAATAGACACAAATTCATATTCAAATGAGCTATTTAAGATAGTTGCAAATATATCCTTTAGAACATCATTTTTTTTGCTAATGCTTTAAATTAGAAAACACAAACGAAAGCAATCAACTTTTTTAGATAAGCAACGTTTTTTATTTCAACCGAAAAAAGCGGGCTCAAAGCTATTTTCGAGCAATACGTTTGTCAATAAGTAAGAAAATAAAAAAGTCTAAACCGAAATCATGAAAAAGAATATTGAAATAAAAGTTTTTTTCTCGTTATTTCTCAATTCTTGTGTACTCTACACGCTTAAGTTATTTCGGATGATTCGTTTTTTCTCCAAAACATTGTATCCAAGAGCGACATTCGAGAAAAAAAAATACTAAATTCATTCGGACATCGAAAGTGCACATGAATGGCAATGAACGAAAAGTTTTTTAGTTAGCGAGTAACTTGAAAATACTCCGCTGTAATTATACTAATTGCAGTGATTTTAGTTTATTCGCCAAGAACACATGAGCTCGAAACGCTAATAGCGAGGGTTAGTTTTCTATAACATAGCAGGGCAAAAAAAGGGAGTGAAATTACAATCATCAAAATTACATTTTAAACGTTTTAAATTAGTAAGGTGAATTGAATGATGGTGAAACGTTTTTTAAATTTAAATCCGAAAATATTCGCGCAATATTTTCTCAGAGCTTGTTAACAATGGAATTTCAATTTTTGTTGAAGTCTAGTTTCGTTTCGTTTCATTTCATTTCATTTTAATTCATATTACTTTTTCATATGAAATGAAAAACGTATATTTGTAAATAAAAATTTAGTTTTCAATTAAATTGGCAATGATCAATATATATCAAGAAGAAAAAGAAAGTATGTTTGCGAAGAAGTCTTGTATGATTTAAGGTAACGTTGCACAAGCAGCAAAAATCGATAGTTACTATATTTACTGCTATGAATTGGTTTCGCTGTTAGATCGAGAGAATTTTTTTTGTTCTTTGTTAAATGGCAAGTAGTTATCAAAGAGGTCCGCCTTAACAAAAACGCAATACCATTTTTGGTTATAAATACTCAAGTACAGACCAAATTTAACAAACCTTTCATCGATTATGTAAACATTTGTTTTTTACTTTAGTTTTTTGTTTGCCGTGAAAGACAATAAAAGAGTTGCAATTAAAAAATAAATGAACATACAATAATGAGAGCATGACAGCATGTGTCTATTTTAAATGACATAAATGACACAAATTTATTCTTAATTCTTTGTTGAATTCGATGAATTGATTGTCTATCAGCACAGTAGGTACAACGTGTATGTTAACTCTTTTGTGTAATAAAGCGAAGAATAACAAGCGGACGAATGTTTATACTTTCAAACAATGAACCCATAGATAATTGATGCGCGCGAATGCTCTTTTGATACTTAACAAAAACTATTTTACGCTTATTTGTAACAAAAATACCTTTTGAAAATAACGTTTTGTGGATTTAATTAAATTGATGCTTTGAATCAATAAAATCCGCATAGAATTTTTATTCATCGCATGCACCATCGTTAATCTATTTATTCTAAACCGTAATTAAATATGTGAAAGCATTGAAAAATCGAAAAAACAAACACATTTAATAAAATAGTTACAATATTGATTTTTTTCTTGCTTTAAAATTAATTCAAACTTTCAAAACTCACTTAAACTCGAAAATAAACGCTTCTTTACGAATGCAATTGTTTGCAAACAGAGCAAAAATAGTCGCAAGCCTCAAAGCAGAACTTCTTACAAAATAGTGATAAACGATAACAACGTCAAAGTCGATCAAAATCGCATAGAAAAATTAACAAAGTTGACATTTACAGAAAAGAGAAAAATTAAAAGCTTTATTTCGTTGATTTCCTCGAAGTAACAAGCTTTTTGACGTTGGAACTGCGAAAATAAATTTAATAAAATAATGTGTGCAACAATTTTCGTTCTAATTCATACGTCAAACTTTGCACTTAATATTCGAGATAAAATTAGAATATAGAGCGAAAACGAGCGAACGAAGGTTGGTTTCAAATTAAGAAATTTTTACATTATCCGAAAGAAAAAAAGATTTTTCCTTTTGAATTTGAATTTCTTTTATCAGCATTTAAGAGGCAATGAATTCGCTTTCTTTGTTAATAATGCTTTCAGTTGCACTCGATTATTTTTTTCGTTTCGTTTCGGTTTACAACTGAATTTTAAAGCAGAGCTTTCTTCTTTTTACATTTTAGGCAAAAAAGCAATCAACAAACAAAAAAATCGCATTGTATAAAATATACGAGAGAAGGAAACTGAACGCTCGCAAGTTATAATTAAGAAGAGAAAAGAGCAGCAACAAAACAAGGAATAAGAGCTTTTTTCTTGAGCGAGTGAAAGAACGGACGACGACTTTGAATACTACTATGCGTTCGCGATGCGATACGAAACGCCAAAAGAGAGCGAGAATATATAACAACAATAAAAGCGACAAACGTAGAGACAGTAATTAATTCAAGTAAAATTATGCATCCGAGAATCGAGTCGATTAAAGCTATAGTCTATTCGCAAAAAGAGAGCCGCCGCCGGGAGAAAGCGACGTGACAAACACTATTACCGCAACTCTATCCGTCTGTATGTGAGTGGATGCGTGTGTCAACGGACACAATTCCATTGTTATCCTTTTACGCTGGATAACGATTATACGAAAGAATGTAAAACTATTGACACGCAATGTCATCGGTTGAAAATGTGTTCGCGGACAAATGTGCGCACGGTTGATATCGATAATAATGATCACACGAGTTTCCTAAAACCGCACTCCGGAAACGGAAAGCCAATGAACTTACAACAAGAGAAAACAAAGCGCGAGAGTGGTTTGGCCTGCGTTCACGTCTGGCAAAGCTCGGAGTCGGAAAAAAAGAAAAACACAGGATATCTAAATAATGAAGTACGGTCAATTTGAATGCATGCAACTAACTTATTGATTCAAATGTTGATTTATGTCAAGCTTCACGCGTAGTTAGTTAGCTATAAGTGAAAGAAACTCTCGCTCTCTCATTCATTCACACACACACACACACAGGCAAACAAAATTCTCAATTTAGCAGTGTGTTTGATGAAGAGCATGCTTTTTGATTTGTTTTCATTTAGCAGTAATATTAATTTATAAAAGCGATGAAAATATTACAAACAACACTTTTCAAACATGTCATAAAGATAAATATCGGAATAACATATTTTACATTAGAGTCGACAGAAAGTCTTCTCCTTGATTGTAAACATTCCACACTTTTAAATTCCATAACAATGGAAAGGATACGAATTTTAATGTTACAAGGAATCCATTGGAATGGTTCACGAGCTCTTTTTTCAAAAGTTTGCCATAACAAAGATACAAATGCGGCATCAAAGTATCCACAGTTCTTTTGTGCACATAACGCTCGTGCGAACTTTATAATTAAGTCTATGAAAAAAATTTTGTTTTTAATGCTACTTGCGATTAATTTCTCCGATTTTAATCGGAATTTGTCGCTTTGAAACTTTTTTTCGATAGCTTGTTAAATTATTTAGTTGATAAATAACAAATATGTTTATTTTGACCAATGTACACAAAAAGCTAATAGAAAATTAGAAAGAAATAAAATTTAAAAAACTCATATCATGAAAGAGAGAATCTGATCAAACTTCGTAAAATCGATCAACAGTAGCATTAAAAACAAAATTTTTCCTCGCAGACTTAATTATAAAGTTCGCAGGGAATATAACTTCGCACGATGCATTATGTGCACAAAAGGAGTGTGGATCCTTAAATGCCGCATTTGTATCTTTATCTTTTTTTGTATCTTTGCAAACTTTTAAAAGAAAAGCCCCGGAACAATTCGAATAGGTTCCTAATTAGCTGAAAAATATGTAATTTGCGAAATAACAAGCAGTTGAAACAATACAGAAAACAGAAAAGTAAAGAATGGAGAAAAATAGAGTGAAAAAAGAAATTATTTTAGCTTTTTCATATCAATGTTACTGTTTGCTTAAATACTGTGATCTTCATGAATTGTATATTTATTTTCAATCAATATGAAATTAGAAAGAAATTCGAAAATGTAGCTGCTGCTTTGATAGAATTTTAGGCACGATAATATGCACAGCTACACATAGTTTTTATCGATTAGCAAAATATGAATTGCATGCAGCTGAGAAATTAATAAAAGATATTTAACAAAATATATATTATTTGAGAGTCTTTGTGGTTAAATTATAAAATAAGTAATTGTAAATAAAAAAATATCAAAACACGAGATTAAAAATTGAAACAATAATTTTAGAATCTAATGAGAATATTTTTCAATGTAAAATATTTTCGTTTAACGACAAAACAGCAAAATACTGTCGCTTCCTTTTACCGGTCGTTCACGTAATCGTAGTCTGAATCTTCTCAAATACACATTTGCTTGTGAATTTGCGAGAAAAAAATCAGAAAGAGAGAAAAACCTCAAGATTACACAATTCGCTATTTATTTGAATGCAGAAATAACAATTAAACGTGAATCTGGCTTCTTTTTAGCATTAAAAGGCTTCATTTCAATTAATTTTCAACAAAAAAAAAACATGCAAGAATGAAAAGCACGAAATTGTATTTTTACTTTCTTCCTCTCTCTCTCTCTCGCTCCTTTTTCGAAAAGTCTTTCAATGCTTGTCACTTCGGCATGTTATTCAAACACATCGCACTTGCGATGCGACGAGAGAATGAGAGAAGACGAGTGAAGCAAGTGAAGCTGTTTCACACGCATCACTTTTGATAAGATCCATTTTGAAATGGGTAAAGCGAAAAAAGTAAACACATTTTCCTCTTTAATATTCAAATCAATGAAAAAGAGCAGTAGCAGAAGCAGCAGCAGCAGCAAATTAGCGATCAATCGAAAGCATTGCAAATTTTATTTTCCACTGACAATATAAAACTGTTCAATCAAATTTACTTCGCTTGAATCGATTCAAATGAAAGAGTTGTTTAACGCAATTTATTTAATGGCGAATACGATATGAGATATTTACCCAGTGATAAAAACTTTAACGAGCATGGGTTTAATTTATTTTATTGAAAAGTGCGTCAATAAATGAACAATTTAATAGGTTTCAATGAAAAAAAAGAAGCTGTCTCAATGTTTTTAAAAGAATCTGAATTATGCTTAAATTGAGTTATGAAAAGAGCCCTTTGCCATAAAATAAAACGAGCAATTCTCTTTTTTTCTTGCTTTTAAATTATCATAAAAGACGAATTAAATAAAGAGGATTAATTTGAGCGAAATATTCGATAGTTGAAACAAATATATTATATAATAAAATAAATAGAAAATATGCGAAGGGTATAACAATGTGAGCACGCCGAAATCAATTATAATCATATTTCAACTACAAGTTTTAATCAATAAATAACATTCGCGAAATCCGTTTAAAAAACAATCGAAACAAAAAGGTCATTTATTATTTACTTTGTTTTTTGTTGTGTTAAAAAATTTCGCTACAAATCGTTTATTTTCTTATTCTTTTTACAAAATATAACGTTGAAAATCTTTTTCAAACTAAATCCTCTTTATTTAGCTTTCATATTAGCTTTTGCGCAACAATTTACAACTTTAAACGCAATTCAATGCAAAGTTCAAGAAAATGCGAAGAAAATTTGCAAAAGTTAAGAGCAATATTAATTGTATTATTGTGTATATTGTTTAACGATTAATTTAATAAATAGAGAAATCAATTCGAAAAAAATAGCACAGGAGATAGAAGAAATTCGCGAATTATTAATAATGTATGCGAGAGTAATAGAAAAGCACATTAACTTAATCTTTGCTATTCGATATCAATATTTTGTTTGTGTCTTATAAATTTTCTTTCACTGTCTTTCATTCGAAAAAGTAGAGTGAAAGAGAGAGAGAGAGAACACTTTTAAACGTAAGCAATGGCTTTGAATACTAAACACAAAGCTTTAAAATTTTTTCGACTACCTTCTTCGCGTAAATGAAGCAACTTTCGTGATTTTTTTTTCTCGCTCTCTCTCTTTCTTCTTCTGCCTTCTTTTCTTTGCGCTCATCGCCTTTATCGACTTCATTCATCGGCTGCGAGTGTAAGCGAAAAGAAGAAAGAAATGCTTTCTTTGACATTCCTGTTTCTTTCATTTTTTTTCTTCTTCTCGCACCTCTTTCATTGCACTCTCAACTATTTTACAACCTTTAAAAAAATGTACATATACTCAAAACTCATTCATTACTTTTGGAGAGTCGAGAGAAAACAAAAACAGCAAAAAATGTACGCGCGTACACCCTTTATTTACACTTCTTCTTGCTCTTCTTCTCTGTCTATCAATCAATCACTTAACTTTGCTTACTTTTACACAAAGAAAGCCCAACTACTGTTTAATTTCATGTTTATCTCTCTCTTTCTCTGTTTTTCTTTTCTTCGTTCACTCCAATAACACACATGAAAATAGCTTAATTCGTTTATATTACACATAAATAGAGAGAGAGAGAGATATTTACTTATATAAAACATTTGCTATTATTTAAGCGAATATTATTTTTAGATGAACGCAGTTTCATGTTTCACAACGATTTTTGCTTTTCGTTTTTTTTTTGTGAAGAAGAAGAACGGTAACAAAAGTAATATTTCAAAATTTATATTGTACACTTAGCAAGGAACATCACGAGAGAATATTAAATCTTTGTAAATTTTTTGCAATGAAATACTAAAAAACTTTCGCCGACAGATAATTTATGACCAACTTACTGAACGATTTAAGAGAGAGAGAGAGAGAGAGTGAGTGAAAAATGTTAAACTTTTAAAAAGTATCAATTCACACTGAAGTATAACTAGTGTTCATTCGCTGAAATAACAGCGGGAATAACTTCGCAATTAACTCGCCGAAAGCGTTGCATTCTAAACGTTGAAATTGATAAATAACAGAATTTTTTTCTAAAGAAATGCCGAGAAATATTCGATCGCTGATGGAAAACAATGGAACTCTTTTTGTAAGTGCTTGTGAGTAAGTATTGAATTATGTTTGATGTGTAAGCTTTCGCTTTCAGAGAAAATTTGTTATTGAACACTACTTCGAAGTGAAGAAGTAAAAAACATGAGAGAAAGAATTCACGATTTCACAACTAAATTGCGGAAAGAGATGGGAGAGAGAGGGAAGAGGAGAAGGAGAGCGTGTATACTGATCAAGTAAAAGAGAAATTGCATAGAGGAGAGAGAGAGAGCAAGGTTCGCAACGTGTTCGGTTTTTGATATCAACACAAAAAAATTTTAAGGTGCGTCGCGAAAACGGATTATGAGTGCGTTGCATTTGATGCGAGCGAATAAGAAAAAAGAGAGGCCCGAAAATGAGAGAAGAGAGAGAGAGAGATGCAATATAACAACAACGGGCCTTATTTTCGCGATCATTAAGCGAATAGTGTTTCGCTTTATGAGAGAGGAGAGGAATATGTTGCAAATAGCGTTTTAATTGTGGCTTCGAGTCTTTGCGAAAATACATTGAATCCATTGTTAAAATTGAGCACAACAGGTTTGCGCTATTCTCGATGGATTTCTTCTTCATCTGGCAGCTACAATAACAATAAGCCGAGCTTTTTGTTGCAACAATGTCCTCAACTAATCTGCACTCAGATCAGATTCAAATTAATTGCATGCAACAATTGAAAATGCGGAAATGAGCTAAGTTATTTGCCGTAAATGCACGATATCGGTATCTGAAATCGCTCTTATCCTTAAAATAACAACCATAAAATGATTTCAATTTTTTTTTTCAGAAACGACTGGAAATCAATTTGAAACTAATGTGGCTCGAGTTTAAACATAACACATCCAAACACACACACAACTTCGCACCGTTCGTTTTTTGACGTCGACTCAAAAGCGGAGCAAAGAACACAAATTTCTCGCTGCTGCTTCGAAGTTAGATCAATAGAGAGAGGAGAAAAGGTTTGCAGGCAAATGGTTTACACAAATATTATCCTCGCCGCGAAAATATTTCACTACGGTTTCGCCCGTTTTTTCGCGAAAAAATTACGGCTTAACCAATTGTTGCTCGCCATACGAACCGACACCATCATCACTTGCAAAACATATTACAAGCGCTCTCTCGCTCTCTCCTCTCTCTCACTCTCTCACTCTCTGTCAGCCGTAAGGCATGTATACTTATGTATTTCGGTGCCCGAATGTCCGCTCATAATTTACTGCTCGCGCTCGCTGACAGTCAGAATACACGGTTATTTACGTTTTTTGACAGTGATTTCGACAAGTTTCTGCTTTAAACATAGAAGCTCTGAACGCCGAAGCAGACAACACATCATTCATTGTCGATTTAAACATCGAATCCAGCGAAATAACAGTTAATACGAAACAATGCCAAAAAGCAGCGGGTTCCGATTTTAATCACTGTCTAAAGCGAAAACTAATAATTGCTGTTATTGAAAAAAAGGAAAACACTTTGCACAAATGTATTCTTTGTTTTCAAAATATTTCAAACATTTCAGATAAATGCATTCGAATTTATTCGCTTCTGAATTAAGCACAGTGAAAATCGATTCATGTTTCAAACATTAATCTGGTTAAATGCCATTAATTGGTTGTTATTTCGCAATACGAGCAGAGTTTAGAGGCTCGTTAAGCACTCAGCGAAAACAATATGATAATACATTACGACGTCGCGCTTTCGATATTTTAGAGTGAAAAGTAAGAAGCGAAAGAATGGGAAAGCGAAACGTCAAACAAAAGAGCAAACGAATAGAATGAGGGAGAGCATCCGTCAACTCTTCACAATTTCGAGCGTATCGCACATTTGAAAAATTCTGCAGCAACAAAAGATCGAAAGTTGAAGAGCAGATGAAATGATGAAAGCGCTTAGTTTTAATAAGGAAAATAAGAATGTAATCGACTTTCGTCTCTTAATGGTGCAAACACACACATACACAACACACACACACACATTGTGTAAACAGAGAAGTAACGAGAGAGCAATAGCTGGTGACACGAAAGAGAAATGAAAGAGTAGGCACTCTATTGGCAGCGATTGCCTGCGTGCGCTCGAATAGCGGTGCTTTCTGCGAGTTAAAAGTGTGAGAAGAGAGCGAAAAGATTGCGAACTTACCTAATTTCTGGTTGAAAATTTTATCAAAAGTAACTTCACCCATCTTTTCGAGATATCTGTGCATTACTGAACGAACACTGCAAACAACAACGGGAAGATTGGCGTGATTTCGTGAACTCAAATGACAAGTGATGCGTTTCGCGGCCGAATGCGGCCGCTAACAAACAAAACAAAAATAGAGAGACCGTCGCCGGAATCCGATGGCTCCGATCGGCAAAAGTACACGATTGGAGCGAAAAAACGGTCGCCGGCGTGTGAAACGGCGAACGTACGAACGATGGACTCGTGAACGAACCTCGGATCGGGAAGAACAATCTTCTTGGAGGCTCGTGCCGCTGGCGTCGACTTCGACTTCTCCATCGCCATCAGATACGAGACATCGGCGAGAACCGCTTCCAAATCCGCCATTTTCTCTGCTTTTCACCGTTCGCTCAGTGTTCGCTCACAATTCGGCAACAAAAAGGCAGAACAGATGTGTGCGAAAAGCGAAACGTGAAGAAGTGAGAATTGGAGTGAAGTGCGAACGAAGTGAGAGCTGGTGTCTGTCGAGAAGCGAACGGCAAACGCTCTCCGCTCTGTTCACTGCGAAACGATCGCTTCTTGTTTCTCGCTCTCGAGTAGCGTTCGATTCCAGCGTTCGGTTCGCGTTCTTCAAAACGAACTCTAATTCGCGTTCGATTCGCACACGACTCGCACTCGTCTCAACGAGCGTTGCTTTTCGCGTTTTGTTTCTCGCTTTTCGAACTCAACTCTCGTTTCGCTCGTTTCGCCTTTTTCTCTCCGCTCTCTTTTCTGTATTCAATAGCAGCGAACGCTGCGAATGTACAGTCGCGCAGTTAAATGCTCGCAATTCGCTGCTCTCTGTGTGCGTGTGTTTACTTCAATCGATAGCGCGAACAACGAGTGGTGGCGCTCGTCGCGCGCTCCGCTCACTTCATGACATCTTCCGGCTCTTAGAACTTACCACCTCGCGGCGAACTCACTGTGGCCGCTCACCCTTCACTCTCCACGCATCCGATCGCTGCTCGCTTTATTTCGCGAAAATCGCTCTCAGCGTGAATGCGTTTTTCTCTTCTCTTCGCTTTCTTTCTCTCACAAAATTGCGAAAAACTTTTTCGCGATGATTTCACGGTTTGAGTAAACGCCCGAAGCGAATCGAGCGTTTAAAGTGAGCGAAAAAAAGTTTATTTTCCGTCATTAAAAATTTATTTAAATAAATAAAGATGAATGCGAAATCGCTTTTTATCGCTTTAATAATTTTTTCATTTAAAAGCGCATGAAATTTTCAAAGCGTTCGCGGAGAAAAAACAGTGAATTCGATGCACAAGGCGTACGCTGCGCGCGATTATTTACGTTTATTTAGTTGTAAACATTGAAATGTAAAAAAAGAAGTTAATTTATATATTCGCTTAAAAAGCGATAACCCTTAATTTGCAGTAGGCTCGCGTTTGTAAACACCTTTCTTCTCGCTTCGTTTCAATTTGAAAAGCAGAATTTATTTTCGAAAAGATCTTTTCTTTTCTTTTTTTTCTGTCAAATGGTCGATAAAATAAATCAGAAAACGCTTGAACTTCATTTTCATTTGCGAGCGCGCGGCGAAATAATAGCGACAGCGCTTTAGCTTTTGCCGTTCTTCTCTTTTTTAAATATTGGAATGAGGCGCGTTAACTTGAAATGTGAATGATTTTTTATGACCCATTCAATTCTTGCTGACCGCCAACACTGCGAATTACAACTTCGCCGTTTGGCGGAATATTGCGCAAAATGAAAAGCGACAAAGAGCGAGCGAGCGAGTGAGTAAGTGAATGAGTGCGAAGGAATGAAGCACCGGGAAAACAGCGGTAAGCGACGAGTGAACGAAAAAAAAGCTAATTATTTCTGCGAAACTAGCATCGAAGTGGCATCGCAGCGTAAAAGCGAACAGAAAGATCAAAGAAACGTATGAAGAAAAAAAAGTGAAAATTCAAGGCTGAGCTTCAAAAATATTTCAAAAATGCCGTTTTATGACAAGAACACTTTTTTCAATGTGTGTGTGTATGTGTGTGTGTATTTGCTTTTCGCATAACAAACGTAGAGAGTATTTTAGGGCAAAAGGGGCAAACATTATTTCTCCAACTTCACGATCGCCATTCATCAAAGAGGAAAAAAAGTTTTTTTTTCACGCTGTTGAAAGGCGCGCATTCTTTCTGTTCACGGTTCTGTTTAAAATTAAATTGCTTTTCGAACATTTCTAAAATTATGTTGATAAAAAAATCGAATCAATGACTTCGAGCTTTTTTACGTTAAACTTTTTCTTTAGAATCATTTCACTCGTCAACAGAAATTCTTTTCAAATGTTCAATTTGGAGAAGAAAAAAAAAATCGAGTTCAATGGTTCTAAAATTCTTTCGTACCTTTAAAAGTGAAAATTTTTTATCAACGAAAAACAACCAAATATCAAAAAAAAAGTGAAAACACTACGTGAGTGAGTTAATAAGTGAAATTTCATTTGACAGCAGTTTTAAAACACATAATTTTTTTTTTAATTAAATATCATTAAAAACCTAATTTGATTGCAATGCGAAGGTTAACGGGAATTTCACTGTGAAAAGATTTTAGCGGGGAAAAACGCCCGAAGCGTTTCTTTTCTTCTTTTAAATTTGTCAGATTACTTAATTACTTCGGTGTTTACTAATATTAGAGCGTACAACTCTCTCACATCATTTCATTACATCGAAATTAAAAGAACTTTTCTAGTCTAAAAGCTTTCGTTGAATTCGTCCAAAATTAAAATGCACACGTCAAGCGCATAGCACGTGTAGTATTTTCGCACAATGTCAACGTCAATGTCTGTCTAGCTTTTTTATATCATTTCTCTGCTGGAAATTTCAAAAAAGTAATTTTTGTACGCCTCTTCTTACGCAATCAATAGCCGTACTTTTCTTTCAAGCTCACGATCAATTAGTTTATTATTAAATATTATTAAGAAGTGATTGATAAATTGCTAAACGCAATAATTTTAAATTTAAAATTACAAAATAATTGACAAAAACAACTTATTTTCCTGTCAGATTGATAATCAAAATTTTCGAAAGTATAATAATTTTCTAGTCTGTAAGGCTTATGGTTATTCGAGTTAGTTAATTTTTCTTTCGCTAAACATCGTAAATACAAAATTAATGTGAAAAATTTTCGCAATTGCTATTATTCAATGTATTCAAGATTAAATCATGATTAATGAAGTTTAGCGAGCGAGCGAATTTTCTTTTTTTACAATGACTTCACGAAAAGTTTATGGGAAAATTTCTCGGGGAATATGACAAACAAATTATGAAATAAGCAAAAAAATTTGAAATTTAGTTTCTCGTATCTCAATTATTTGAACTTTCGATGTCAAATCGCGGAGATGAGCTTTTCATAAGTTATGAAGTGAAGAGAGCAAAATTTTTTATTCATTTGTTATCGCATTCAAAATTCGTTTTAAAAACAGCTCCTTTGTTAATATCAGACGATGAGCTATTGTTCACTGAAAATAATTGTCATTTATTACAATAAAGACAAATTAAGCTACCTTGATATTCTTTTGATTGCTATTTTATTGCAAAAATTTATTCAACTTCTATCTTATAGGTTACCTTCAATAATAAAACAATAAAAATAAAAAATATATCGAGATAAACAATTTTTTTTCTATTTCAAAAGGTTAAGAAATTTATTGCATATAAATTAAAGAAAATTCTAATTGATTATTTTTTTATATGGTCCGTGAAAGTTCTTCACAATTCTAATTTCGTCGAAAACTTTGCCTTTTGTCGCAGAAACTTGGTCAATAACTAAATCGGTTT
Source organism: Dinothrombium tinctorium (assembly GCA_003675995.1). Lineage (NCBI taxonomy): Eukaryota > Metazoa > Arthropoda > Arachnida > Trombidiformes > Trombidiidae > Dinothrombium > Dinothrombium tinctorium. The sequence continues at coordinate 2,557 of NCKU01001365.1, read as the reverse complement.
TGTTTACAATGGTCATACGTGTGTAACCATAATCACTTACTCTCATCGCACTCCACGGCAGTGGATTTTGAATAAATTTATAAGAACTCTCATCATTGCCCTGCAAATAACGCTTGTGATTTGAATGAAATGATTTAAAATGTCTTACCGCATATCCTGTAATGATGTGAACAGGCGCTCTCGGATTTGTGTAAGGAGCATTGAAACTACCGTTGTAAACCTGGTGATTGTAAACAGGCCATAACCGCTCGTAAGAGTGTAAATGAGCCCAAAATGAAACGTCAACGCCATACTCGAAAAACAAATCTTCAATGCCATAAAGCCATGTATTGAATTTATCAATTTGCTTAATTCCCTTCCTCACCTTTTAAGCAAAACATTTTTTCAGAGACATTCAAAGTGAAAAGCTGTACTCACCAAATTGTTCATTTCACGACATTCTGTTTTCTCATTGCTACAATACATCGGCCTGTGTCCAAAAGTAATTATCCAAGGCCTCTTTTCTCGATTTCTGGGTAAATTCGCTTCTCTCAGATCGTTTTTCAGCCATTCATATTGTGATCTAATCTGATGCGAGCCGTAATTAGTGAAGTAATAAAACTCAGTGCTGAAGCTAATTATGTGAGCGGGGCCGATGTTGAAGCTATAAAAATGATTGTTTTTACTGCCCGTTTTACCATCGATCATCGTAAATCGATTGTCGTAATTTGAGAAATTACTGTAAAAAATTCGAAATGTTAACATTTTGTTTAGACAGTGATTTCGTTACTATTTCTCTTCGTGATTTCCTGGTGCAGTCATGTAAGGAACGTACGCTGCTACTGGTTCAATTAGTCTCAGGAAAGCGTCGCCAACTTTAGCATTTTTCTGAAAAAAACAAAATCTTAAATATGTGATAAAGAAAATATTGTTTACAAGTTTGTACCGAATGCAAATCATATGCAAGGTCGCCTAGAACATAAAATAATTAAAACTTATCGAATGGTTCCTATAACTACCGTCATGGAATATGATATCGTATCTGTTTTCGGATACTTCTTTCGCTATCAAAGGCAGAGAAAGAGCGTTGACAAGTCCTAAATCACCGATAATAGCGAATCTAGGGCTCCAATTGCTCCCATCTTTTAAAGTTGTAAATGAATATTTCTCGCTGGCATATTCATCGTTAATACAAGTATAATCTAGTTAAAGAAAATAAAAATAATGACTCGATTCAGATCAATTGGACAATGCTTACGATATTGCTTTGCCTCCATTAGATTTCGAAGAATGACTCTGTGAATGTAAATTTTGCGTTTTTGCCTTCCTCCATCAACGAACTTCGAGGAAATGCCAGTAACAACTCCATTAAAGCTTTCATTGCCGTATTGAACATAAGCACTTTCCGAGCGACATAATGTTGCCCATGTAATGACCATTTCGTTAACATTAGCTGTAAATTTGTCTCATTATGATATCGCTGGAATCAACTCGAAACTTACCGCCCAAAGAGAGATGAATTTGTTCTGGAGTGGAAAAACATTTCGAAAGACAAGAAGCGATTAAGTTGAAAAATAAAAAGCCGATCGATATCATTGTAGTAAGTTAATAAGTTAATGAGTGTCGAGTAAAGATGAATGAAAAATTACCTTTGATATCACAATATATAACATCTAGAAATGCAATATCAATTTATTGCACGTTAGATAGGTTATTTCCTGATACCTATGACGTTTATTTTTATCTAAAGATAAGGTTAAAACAAATCGAGAGACTTTTCTCTTGAAACACATAATATTCGATGATAAAAGAAAATGGACGAAAGATATTCAACTTTGACAGCCGTTTTTTGAATATTTCTTCAATTGGAATTATTAACAATATTTTCAATTCAACTCATTGCTCTCAATTGAGTTCAATTTATGGTTGTCAAGAATTTTATTTTTAAATTGAGCCTAAAAGAAATCGATAAAGATGCGCTAAATAAAATTTGAGTTTAGAAGAAGCAAACTTTACCTTTGATCATTGGATCGTAAACGCTTATCGAAGAAAAGCAGTTCCTTCCAGAAACAAAATAGTTTACAACTCTGCAATCGAAATTGAATTATTTTATTACGAATTTAGCAAGTTAAAAACCGACCACAATTTCGATTTCCCATGTTTTTACAACGATCACGTGAAAAGAGTTTTTTTGGGTTCAACGGCATTGAAATGTTCCGAATATAAGGCGATACCTGAACAAATTTATTTTTTTCAGATTCCTTAAATCGTTGCCAAAAGTAAGGCTAAAGCAATAAAAGAACAGAGGAAATTTTCTTTTCATACCAGAAATTCATTGAATGTTTGACTTATGATTGCATCTGAAAAAAAAAAAAATTAAAAGCAATAAATTATTTCATCATTCACCAATCTAAATCTCGTAAATCAGCAAAAAGCTTATATTAATAGAAAAGGGCCTAAAAGTTGTCCAAAATGAACTCTCTATTGAGATGAAAGAACTAACATGCGTCCCGTAAAAATCTAGAATTTTTTTAAATTGTATTCGGTGCACCCAAAAAGTTAAATTTAATGTTTTGAT
>NCKU01001364.1:0-26294 GCA_003675995.1 Dinothrombium tinctorium | reverse complement strand
TAATTTCACCTCTTTGACAAACTTCACTGATTTTAGCTTAACATTTATTTGACGTAATTCATTTAACATTTTGATGTCGCAAGAATCGCAAAAGCTTTCAGTGTGTGCACTAATTTGACTATGAAATACCAAATGTGCATAAAAAAGGTTTTCTCAAAAGCATTTTGATAGTGGAAACAGTAGAGAGACTCTTGATTCGAAATGATCTTCAAATTTTGTCTTAAAAACACGATTTTGTCTTCTCGCATTTTTTTGGAAAAGAATTTTAAAATAAAGCTGCAATGAAGATCTAAAGCGCGCTTTAGTCATGAATTTTTAACAACCTGAATTAAATTCTACCAACTTAATAATTCACTAGACAGAAACTGCTAAAACCTTTAGCTTTAGACATGCATTGCACAATTATTAAATAGAAAAGCTTTCGGATTCGCTAGTGATTAAATCAATAATTAAATTGGGAATCTGCGCTTTTCATTTTTAAATTAAAATTTTCAAATTTTCAAAATAGAAGTTTAAAAGCCGAATATGGCGTTTGAATTTTAATTAACGATTTGGTCATTATTTTTAGCTACATCAAATCATCTTTCGCTGCACAAATCACCGGTCACAGATTCAAAAATTTTCGAGCATTACAACTATTAAATATTAATTCACAAAGACGAAATTACTAAAACCTTCCACGACTTAAAAAGAAATGGAGATAAAGCATCGATAATAAATGAAAGATTAAAGAGCCATTCGAATTCTGAAAATAATGAAGAAAATCACAAATATAGAGACATCCTGCGTAAAAAAATTTAAGTGGAAAGATCTATGTAAAAATTTATTTAAAAAATCTATCAGGATGGTCGCTTCCTAGTAAATTATAACGAAACAAAGATTATATTTAAAATGATATTAAAAGTGGAGTGAATTCGATTCCATATGATTGTGAAAAAGTCATTTCAAAGTTATCTGAGCACAAATGATATGTAAAAAAGCTCAACAAGCTTCTTCGGCAATGGCAACGCAAGTTTTAAGGATATAAAATAAAATTGTAAGAAACAAAAATTTTAAAATCATGTAAAAGATCAAATGGAAGAAAGATACTTGAATTCGTCCACATGCATAAAACAAACGCTAACAATCTTAATCGAGATAATGATAAAAAGCCACATGATTAATGAATTTTTGCTTTTCACGAGTGAATGGAATGTGGCCATTATTTTAATTTTTTCGTTGTTTTCTTTCCTAACTATGGTCAGATCAGTGAGCGAAACATGTTGAAAGTGATTTTTCAAAATTTAAAAATAAATTTTATTCTTAAATTAAGTTAAATTTTAGGTCTTTATCTAACAATTTATCTAATTAATTTTTTAGATATTTTAAACAAATAAAAATTTTGGTGCAGCATCAAAATCCATTGCCCTAATAATGACAAAAATGCTTGAACTTAAAAAATTTGACGAGTAGTCTTTTACATTCAGCAAATACTCTAACTCAAAGCAACGTAACGAATATTCATTAGCATTTTTATCTTCATTAGTGTCCAACGAAGTTTTATTTCGCGGAGCCGATTATTTGCTTTAGCATTCAAGCAGTTTCACGTCAAATATTTGCTTTTGATTTAAATTTTTAATGATTTAAAGGTTATAACACTATGCGAGAACGAAAAGTAAAATAGGAAAACAAAGAGCAAACTTCGAGAAAATCAATAATTGAATTTAATACAAGAGCTTTTGTTTTCTTTAAATTTTTTTAAACTTTAAGTCTCTTGTGAGAAGATAAGAATGAGGAAAAAAAATTCAAAATTTTAAAATTGTCCATTTTTATAGGGAATTAATAAAAATGTGAATAAAGTTAAATAGCTGCGTACTCGTATGACTTGAAAGGCAGAAAAATCAAATAAACTTATAAAATTCACTTGTCATTTAAAGACTTCAATATAAATTTTATAATTTCTCTCGCCTTTCGTTTTTTTTTTTTACAAGATTATCCGGAAATTTTAACAATGAAACAACTAGGGAAATGTATAAAATTCATTTAGTTTTTATATACTTTGTAGTAATCTCATTAAGTGCGCTTGAATACTTCGTAGCACTTTCTTATTCTCGTCATAGAAAATTAGATCTCCTTGTAACTCTGCAGTTTAAAAAAGAAAAATCAAATGCCTACACTTTTAGAGATTGCGTGAGCAGGGGAGTGAGCTTCGTTAGTTGATATGTTATCTCCTCTCTTCAAACCTCGTGGTACTCCGAATTTCTCTTTTCTCACTGTATTTGCGCTTACTTTACTGAAAATCAATGAATAAACGTGAAAATAATAAATTCAAATCAGTTATTCTGAAGATTATTATTCATTGATTCACTTTTCTGCTCCATTAGCATGTATTCACAGCATCTTTAATTTAAACTAATTTAGCACTCGATTACTTAAGAATTTCGAATGTCCACTCGCTCTTTTAATGTCAAATTCACCTTTCACAATCGGCCGAACCGAAGAATGAGCATTTGACGATCAAGTTGGTATCGATGGATGCGAGCTATGTTATCATTCGCGTATGCATTTGTAACAAAGTAAATGAAGAATTATCACTGACAGACTAATACAATGACATTACATAACGAGCGTTTACAGAATGAGATAAAAGCATTTAAATTTATCTTCATTTACGGTTAAATCAGCCAGAAGTTAGAAGCTAAAACGAGTTATCGTAACGGATTCAACTTCTTTCTTTACTCTCAATTTAATTACGAGCTTAATTATCATTTAGAAAAGAATCTTGATGCAAGAAAAGTATAATTATCATAGATTCTAAGAGTGAAGTAACAACAAATATCAGCTACAGCTACTCAAATTGATTTTTTTTCACTTATTTGCTTTTTTCCTCTTTATTTGATTAGTAAAGAAATTTAAATCATAAAATCAGATAAATATAAGGAGAAGTATTTCATTTAAAAAAGTTTGACGCTTTAATTTAAAGATCGTATTGAAAAAAAATGCTATCGTTAAGGAAGTGAATTTTGGGGCTGATGAGTCGCCTAATTTTGCTTGTGATTAGTGATAAGAAATGAAAATTGGTACAAAATTTGGCGCTTAATTAAAATATTACAAAATCGCTGAATAATATGTTTATTCATGTTTTCTTCTGTAAGATCTCTGGTTCCGAATCGATAAATTTATAAGCAAAAAAGACCTTTGGACTCTTACATAGACCAAAGTCGCAAATTTAAAATTAATTTTATCTTCTAAATTATCTTTCTTAATAATAGTAAATAGAGAAAATAAATAAAAAATTCGATACAATTGTCCTCACAGAAATGAACTCGAAATCTAAATGCACTCCGAAAAATAAGCAATTACTAGATGGTTTAATTTTTTCATTTGGGTGCATGGATTTAAAATGCTCTTTCTCCCGAATAAGATTTTATAACAAATTTTATTAATTTTGAGTTTTAACTTAAATTACATAACATTTTCATTTTGTTTATCAATTATTTATTATTGCAAGATAAAATATTTAATTATTAAGTATTACGAAATAACTAAAAAACGTCGATTTTATGAATAATTAAGCTGAAAACGCGAAATACATACTTTCTGGTACATACTTTTTCCTTAATGAACTCAAAAATCGATTTAATATTTATTATATTAACTTTAATTTTCAGTTAGATTGTTTTCACTAATATTATTTCAAAATTGTTAAATTTTATTTATAAAAAAAAATCATGTAAATATTTCATTTGCTTCTAAAACTTTACTAAACTTTTCTTTATTTAATTAATTAGCTATGTTGTATTAATAATTTTTTAAATAATTAAATTTATTATAATGTAATTTATAATTAACACTCCTTTATACTTCGAGTTAATTTGATTTTAGGAAAAAACACTTTACATTTATATTTCCTGGTATTAAAGATAATCTTGATTTATACTACATGTCAAGCACAATTTTTGCGATAATTTTTTTTTAATCTTCTAACTCAATTCACTTAAACTCACAAGAGTAAAATGACAAACAAGTTGCTTTTTAGTGCGGCGATATTTACATCTAAAACAAGACAAATCTATTTTTAATCTTATAGTTTGTATTTTTCTCGCTAGATCGTTGAAAATCGAGCATTTATGGCTTCAAGTTGTCCATCATAAGTCTCATATTTCAAAATTTTCAGGGCGGATTTTCGTCCACTAATATAAAATGATCTCCTTTAACTAAAGAATATTTATTCGCTGTTCTTAATTAACATTTTTTAGCGAAAAATGAAAATACTCTCATTTCAGTTTTAACAACTGACCTGACGAGAACTGACGATGCCAAAAAGTTGTCACAAATAAAATTCGTGAACAACATTGTCATCGTAAGTGAAAACTTTTTAAATTATTTTATTTCAAAATTGAGTTAAAATTCGGTTCACTTCTAATAAAGTTCTATCAAAGCTTCTATTAATTCTTAAAAAAAATATAAATTATTCAAGTAAAATTTTTAGTTCGTTCGCAATTTGTCTTTGCTTTTCATATCTCATTTTCGGGTGAAAAGCTTTCACACTTTCGCTTGTTTTGTTGCCAGCTTTGTATTAAAGCTTCGCATTTGTTTTGTTCGCGCGAAAATACATTTGAAAACTGTTGTGTGATTGAAAAAGAAAATAGAATCAGGCGAAAACGGAAAAATGTATGCTTCAAACGTTTCAAAAAAGAAGTAAAACAAAATTTCACATCTTCACTTTGATCTACCAGCAAGATAAAGCGATTGAAAATTGTAAGACTTGAATTGAAATATCGATTGCTTCATTTTTCTTTATCATTGTATTCAAAATAGAATCTACTAATCTAAGCTTTCGCGTGAACTCGAGTACTAAAAAGATTTTTGGAAAAGAAGAAAAAAAGCTCAACAAAATTCACGCTAAGCCTTTATAATCATTTGGTACACTTTTCGGAAAGAATACAACTGAAACATAAAAATAATTTTCGGAACGTTTTTAATAAACTTGCCTATGGTCAAAATAGCATTCAATACTATCACTAAATAGAGTTGCGCGCATATAAATTATATTCGAACTCTGAAGTGAATGAAATGTTGAGCTTTGATTGTGATTGAGCCTTTATTTAGACTGTTTGACATTGACAATAGCTACTTGGTCACTACGTTTTATTGCATTAGAAACTTTGTGCTAATAAGTGAACAGAAATCATTTACTATTTTGAATAGATGCACTTATGATTATGATTGAGGCCATTTACATATATCGAAACCGTGCGGTTCGATCTAATTAGTAAGAGTTAATAAAGAAATTTTCAAATGAATTTTTTAAGAGGATAAAGAAAATAGTTAATTAGCTCAAAAATAAATTTTTATTACATGTTCATAGCATTTTACAGGCTGTTCAGAAAGTAAGAAATCACTTTTTTCGAATAGCAATATTTCGCAAAATAGTTTAAATATTTTTGACAAAAATAATCGTCGTTTACCAATGAAAAACTTTTTTTATTGAACATTTTATTGAAAGATTTTGCATTTTGATGATATTTGAGGAAAATTAGAGATCACTTTCGACTTCCATAGAGTTATGCTAATGTTTTAAAGAACTCAATTGTTAATGTTTTACTTTTAAAGCAATAATTGAATAAATTTATTCCGAACGGGTCTATCCAACAGTGTATATATTGTAAGAAAGGCCCTTTCGGATTAAATTCATTCAATTGTTTCACATGAGACGCAATATTTAAAAAATAACTCAAAACATTGTACGAGAAATTAATTAAGTAGTTGTCAGAGTTCTTGTTAATTCTTACGTTTTAATAAAATGATTTTTTTAACAACTAGTCCAATGCACACGAATTAAAGGCAAAGATTTAAACTTTTATAATTAACACCAAATTGTACATTAATGAACTAATGAAATAACAAGAATGAAGTGTAACTAATGAAATAATTTCTCGTGCAATGTTTTGAGTAATTTTTAAAATATTGTGTCTCATGTGAACCAATTAGTACTTTAAGAGTGAAACAATTGAGTTCTTTAAAACAAAAGCATTACTCTATGAATGTCAAAACTGACCTCTGATTTTCCTTAAATATCATCGAAACGCAAAATCTTTCAATAAAATGTTCAAAATGAAAGTTTTTCATCGGTAAGCGACGATTATTTTGATGTGAAAAATATTACTTTAAACTATTTTGCGAAATATTTTTTATTCAAAAAAGTGATTTCTTTTGAAACAGCCTGTATAATTGAATGAAAATAAATTTAAACACGTTTAAAAAATAAAAATTTTAATACTTTTTTCTCATAGAAATTCAATAAATCAAAGTTTATTCAAATCTTTAAACAAGGTTTAATGTCTCATTTTATAAATTTAATTTTCTATTCTTAATGTTGATTTAATAAAAAAGATTTTGTCTTCAAATTGCTCTAAGCAAATAAAAAATCGTGGCTTTCGCAAGATTTGTGATTTGAAATCTCATTTGATATAATATTCGAAGTTTACTTGATTCGATAAAATAGAAATAAAATTTTGTTTAATTGTCTACATGTGCATTTTTGGATAATCTAACAGAAATATTTAGACAAATTAATTTAGGTTTTAAGTGACAAAGATAGCCAAAAGAAATATCAAAAGTGTATCACTAAGGATAGAAACAAAGTTTAATATTTTTAAAGCTTTTCATGGTAGAGGAAAATTTTTTCTATCCATTAGTTCAGATATGGTAACATTAATGTTCTTTCTAATTGATCGAAATGTCAAATTTTGAATATGAAATTAGTATTCATAATCAAATATTCATATTTTAAAGTTCGAATATGATTATAATTTAGCACAGCTTCATTCAAATTATTTGGCTGTATCCATCATTCAAAAACGTTTTTCAATGTACTCTTTAAACACTCGAAATCGATAAGATGGGCCTTCCAATTTTTTTAAATTATGCAAACAAATGAATTCAAAGTTACTTTTTTATTGATTAAATTTCACTTAAGCTTACAAAGCGTTGGTTTGTTAGCTCTAAAAGATTTTGAATAAATGACGTACAACACTCACGAACGTAAATTATGATAAAAGCTTGACTAACAAGTTGAAATGCGCAAATTTAATTTTAATTTAAGTTGAGTGCATTTTAATTTTTTAGTTCCACATAATAAATTATGAAAAAAGAAAAGAAATGCGCTTTGTATTTTCATTGTACGTGATCAACTTTTTTATAAAATCTTTTAGCCATTCGAATCATGAAACAAGTAAAAATTTTGTTGATCAGCGACTTAAGTAGTATAACTTCAAGAGAACAAGTTTAAACAGAAATAGCAAATGCGAAAAGCAAATTATGAAACACAAATGATATTCGTCTATTCATCTGAAGTTGCTTGAAATTTTTAAATTCAACTCTTAGTATCAATAGTTCACAGTTTTCAATTTCATGCGAAGGTAAGCTTACAATATGCAGCTTCTGCTTGAAGGTTTTGCTATTTTATCAATGAAAAACTCGTTTACTTAATGAGAATTTTCATCGAATATTTTGGCAAGAGCTGTTTACGGTCATGCTGCATTTAATTGGCTTTCTTTGCGGATGTTCAATCAATTTTTTTAAGCGATTCATAGTTCTAACGCTTTTCAAAATGCAATGATTTGAAATATTAAAAGCTCACCTGCTGTACATAAACTTGGATCCTCATCGTAACCATCTTTGCAATCGCGAGCACCATCACACAAATATTGAATTGATATGCACACATTTTCTTGGCCCGGACAGCGGAACGGCTCTGTAGGATGACATCTTTCTGAATCGACTGAAAATAAAAGAAGAAAAGTCATTTAAATTTTGAATAGAGTCTATTTTGACATTAATTTGTCATTTAAGAAAAGTCTGAAATAAAGTTTTACATAATAAAAGCAGCTTAGCGATTGCATTCATTTTGCTCAGATTAACATAAACAAAAGTGAGACGATTCACGTCATTATATTGCAAATGTAATAAACATAAGCGATAAAAGCACATCGATTTTAGACCAAAACCATTTTAGTCGTAGCCTCGTTAACTGTGTAACGAAAACAGCAAAAAAAATGAAATGAATGCACGCTGCAAATTGCATTTGTGTTCTATTCCTTTTATGTGCGCGAATTAAACGAGAGGTTTGTAAATGAAAGAAGAGAATGGGAAATGCGAGCGTGATTTTGCTCGATAAGAAACTTAGTCAAGGTAATAGAGATAAAGTGAGTGAACATACAAACAAATTATAATTAAATTTAAGCTAACAACTTGTAAGTGACAGTTTTTATTTAGTCGAGTTAAGTTTGGTACATAATTTCCGAAATTTTAAAGCTCGTGCCGAATTTTTCGAGCGTTTCAAAGATTCGTTGGTTGTAATTGTCCCTATCATCGACCATTAAAATGTTTTTTTTTTAATTCTAAATGATTTTCGTAAATAGAAAGTTGTTGAAATAATCAGCAAAATTTGAGAAGAAATGAGATTTATTTCAATAGCGTACTTAATATGGTGAACAATTGGATTCTAATAATTGTGATCTCGCGTTTTGTTGTCATCGAACATGGTTTCGGTTTGAAATAGTTTGTAAAAGCAAAAATAGACGAGCGATTTGTAAAAGCACATCTCACTTTTACTTGCGATTATAGAATTAAAGTGAAACTCTATTGATCCATTGCAACTCATGCAACTTATCTCATTGTTTATAGAGTCAATATTTTTGCAACTATATCGACTACAATCATCTAAAGACGAGTAAATAAAATTTTTTCTTAACCCTTCACATACAATTGTAAGCTCTAATTAAGTTTGATTTCTATCGAAAAAGCAAGTGCTCAAGGCAGTTAAAAACTCTAATTTCGTAATGAACTTAATTTAGATAAACACTTTGAAGCAATTTTTTACCTCTTTAAGGTTTAATATTCAATTTTATTTGAAAAATTATTTAATAATCTTAAAAGTTGTTAATTGATTTAAAAAAAAGCAAAGGTGTATCATAAAAAATGTGCAAAAAGTTAGTTTTAAACTATTGCATTTGAAAGATTGAATTCGCCTACCATTCGCTGTTTTCCTCTGTCAACGTTTTTAGCGATCTGTGCGACAATTTAATCTCGCTTATTTCAATCATAATACTTTAAGCTTTTCTACTTTATTCAATTATTTTTATCTATTGCATTATTTATTTGTATTGATTGCAACTAATCGATCAACTAAGTTATTCATTGCAATTTGTTTTTGTTATTTGTTTTATTTCGATAAAAAATTCAAACTTTCTCTTTGAACTTTTCAAATTTCATTTTGTAAGTCGGCAGCAGAAAGCAAATTTTCGGTTTGCGTTTGTGGTTTGTTTGTGTGTTCAACTGAAAGATGAGAAAAGAAGAGTAGAAAGAAGAATACAAAAAGCGGTGAACAATGAAGTAAAAAAAGAAAGAGAAACAGAAAAATTATGACATTGCATATATTTAGACGGAAAGATCGCAAATGTATCGTTGAGTAAAATTTATGAACAAAGTTTCCGTTAAATCGATCTTCATTTCGCATTAACAATGTTTCTTTTCCTTTTTCGACGAACTTCGGAGATTTAAAAACAGTGGGAGCGCGAGAGATGCATTCACTTTATGCTCTATAGAGAAAACATTGTCTGATGCAAAGAATCGATTTATTGATGTTATCGGAATGATGATACGGAAATAAAGCTTTTTTCTTCGTGCTTTAATGAAATGACAACAATGCAACAATAATCGGTTCGAGAAATGTTCTCATCAGCGATACATTGTGCTCTTCCTGATCTTATTTCTATTGAACTACTGTAAAAACATCGTGTTTTTTATACCTTCGGACAATTCTTAAACTTTTTAGAAAAAAATTTGAATGTTAATCAAAGAGAATTGTGCAGGAGATTCAAAATAAAAAGTTTCTACAATCGACGGTCAGCTTAATTGCAAAGTAGCGAAAAGCGTTTCGTAACAATTGCGATTAAAAATTAAAGATTTCAACATTTGATTAAAGAATTTTGAAAAAACTGACTAAAAATGAATTTTTTTGTATAGAAAATTAAGTGTCAAACTAATAAATGCAAATAATATGCAAATAATGATTGAACGAATGAAGCTAATATCAATGGAGAGTGGATAGAAGAGCAGATTTCAAGAATTCAGCATGAATACGAAACCAAACAAATCGCTGAAAATTAACCGAATCTATATGTCTGTTTAACGAATGTTGAATTATTTGTAATTTGTTAATTAGTGTATTTAAACATCAAACTGTTTCGATAACGCGACAAACTTGCTTCAAAAATCTCACTGATAAAAAATGACTCTTTGTTGAATAAAGCGCATTTGAAAAAATATGAAAACAACTGAAAGATGTTTTCGTATTATGGCAAAATAAAAATTGTTTTTGGTCCTGTTACTAAAAGATTAATTCTATTTGAATATCTCTCTCTAACTTTGTGCCGAAATTTTCTGGTAAAATCGATTTTCGAAACCAGTATCATTACAGTAAAGAAGACTTTCAATTATCAAAACATTTTTAGTTTGAATCGCTTCTAAAAATAGTAATAAGGTTGGACATTTTTGTTTTTTTTGTTTTGCTTCAGTGCACTTTTTCATTATGATACTCTTAAAAAAATCTAATCAAACTTCATCGTACTTATCGAACTTTGATCTTCATTCATTTTTGATCGCCAACTATACATTTTTGATGTAATTCATAGAAGCAAAATCTTTTCCTAAGCCGTCAATAATGTTGTTATCTTTCATTGGAAAAGCTTTCTTCATTCAATTCACTTTATCTAAATTTAAAATCAAAATTTCTTTCTGTTCGAAAGAACGCGTAAAGCGAAATTAAATGCAGCGATCAAGTAAGAGCTTCTGTTCCTCGGCCTTTTTGGTTTCGAAATTTTGTAACGCTTTGTCAAACTTTGAATTGAACATTTTTCAAATTTGTTGAGATCGAGCATGAGCTTGAGTTGAAATGCCTAAATACGCTTTTAAAACATTCTCTTATGATTGAAACAAAATTGTTCAATAAATTCAGCCATATTTTCCAATAAATATCAAAGTTATTCGTTTCTGAACTTGAGTTTATCAAATAAAAGTGAAAATTTTTAAAAGGTAACTTCATAAAACTGTTTATCAATGATGAATGATTGCTTTCAAAATTTTGACTTTTGTGTATCGTGTTTTTAAAACAGCGTTGAATAGATTTTGAAATTCTTTGGTTTTTTTTGCGTTTGAAATAAATCGACAGCATTGGGAGCAAATATTATTCAAGTTTGGGCGATCAGATGCGTGAATGAAAGATATTTTTAGCGATTGAATTTTCTTTTTCAGACCTGTTTCATAAATTTAACACTTGAGGCTTCTATGAAAATTCCATATTTGAAAATTCTATAAACACAAATTTGGGTATAGCTAAAACTTATATTCGCGCTTTGTTTATTCAAGCTAAACCGCGTTTATTTCACTGAATATGAATAAAGTGTATTAATTTAACTTAAAATTGAAAAAAAAGCTTTGACGCGTTTAAGAATGCCAAAAGCAAAACTCCTTTAAAATTAAACTGCAAAAATTAACAGAAGTTAAACTATAAACGAATTGAATAAAGAAAAAGAAAAGGAAAGTTAACAAGTAGAAAATATTCTCAATTAGACCGAAGAAAAAGCTCACTTGAAAGGTCAACTTTTGTACGGTTTATTGAATTTATTTCGATGAATGTCACGTAAAGACGAACGAAACTGTTTACAAAAGCTGTACACGTATCTCAAGAATAAAAACTTTTCGCGATCTGTGTTTGCTTCGTCGTTGTAAATCGCGAGAATTTGGGGCGAAAACGGATATTTGATCAAGCTGATATTATGTTAGTCGTTCAAATTTTTTTTTTCTTATTTTCATGGTCCTCAAGGCTTTCGAAATGTTCGTTATAAATAAAATCACAATAAAAGTTATTAAAAGTCAACGCATGAGCTTGGCTTTAATTTTCTCTAGCCTTAAATGAAGCATAGTTTTCATTCGCATCAAAATTAAAGATTTACTTTAAAATTGGTTCATGCTGTGAAGGAAAGAGTAAGTGTGCTATGAATTATTTGTATGAAAATGCAGCACATTAAAAGGTTAAAGGGCAGGTATAGTTAGGCAGGCATTTTGTCATGATTCTCATAAAATCATCGATACAAGTAAAGCACTTCCAGCAATTCGAATCATTTAGGTCGATTATTGCTATTGTTTTACACTTTTGTTCAGTTGAATTGAGTGAAAAAAGCACTTGTTTACCTGACTTAAGTTCACGAATTTCAAATTATTGTAATTTAACTTGACTTATGATAATCTTTATTAAGAGCACTTCGACTGGAGTTTTCAATTTTTTAAACAAGCATAAAACTTTTAAAGAAAGAAAAATAGAATTAAAGCAAATATTTCAAATTTAAATTAACTTCTAGAAATCTAAACGATAATTGGATAAATTTACCACGAAAGGCTTCATTTAACACCATTACACGAATACAAAGTAGTGGTTTTTACCTTTTTTGTAGAAAACTTTTAAAAACAAAAGTTGAATTATAAATTTTCTAAAATTTTTATGCTCCAAATCACTTTTCTTTAAACTTTGTTATTACAAAGATTACAAAGACAAGCAAGTTTGAGGAAAATTGTATTCAATTATGGTTTGTAGAAAACTAACTATAGGAAATGAAAGAAACAGTTCACAGTTAAAAAATAATCAAATACTCATCATAACGAATCATTTTATATGAAATATGAAGTAAATAATAATTTTAATAACATCTTTCTTTTTTAAATGAATATTTATGATTCAATGCAAAAGCTAATTTTTATTATAAAAAAAAAAAATAAAATTGTAGCCGCCAAACATTTCAAATTATTTTCGCCTTTGACAAAATCCTCTTTAAATTCATCCTATCGTAAATCCTCCTAATAAGGCACTTGCCAAACTACTCGAAATGCCGCTCTAATTAAAGTAAAAAATGCATGTTTATGCGAATTAGAAAGCAAGAAATTGCACGAGGTAGATTTTGCAATAAATAATTCAGAAACGAACATGAGAAACGTTTCATTGCTATTTAGCTCCAGCTCATTTGAATATATTTATAAGTGAAAAGAGTAGATTTTTTATTTATTTATCAAGAAAATTGCGACCAAATTTTGTTAAAATATTGAGAAAACTGTTTGAACATTGTTTTATCCATTGAAGATCTAATGACCAAACCGCTTCGCATATTAACGGCGCAATATTTTTACTTTAAATTAAATACTTTATTTCGCTCTTTCTCAAGAAGTCGCAAAAACAGCTTTTGGAATAGGTTCGGTTTATAATCACGTATCGGAATCAGTAAATCGCCTGAATAACATGAATCAAATGAAGAAAATTTCAGCACGCACGGGCATCACGCATACTGTGAAAGGATATGGTCGCTTTTATTTATTAGAAGGTGATTTCGTGTAGATATAAATTAAAAAGAAATTTTACTTTGTTTTTGTGAATGAATGAATGAAGATACTGAAGTGAGTTCTCAATACTACGACACAAAAAGTATGCTGCAGCGAAAAGAAATTCCCTGAATTTCATTAAACGTCACAATTAATAATATTCGCTTTGGTAAGATTTGCTTCGAAAGTAATTTAATTGAAAAATAAGCGATGCTGCTTTCTCTAAACACATGAGTATTCGTAAACGCGAGCAGTCTATGCTAATTTAAGTCATTTAATTATTTTGATTCTTCATTTTGAATAATAATTTTTAAACATTCCATGAAAAGGATGTTTTTGACATAATTCTAGCAATGAATAATGAAATGGGCATTTGCTGAGATAGGTAAGAAGCATTTTCTTAAATATCGAATAAGAATTCGTCTTTTAATGTGTTTTTACAAAAATTGAGTGAAATAAAAATTTCGTCGCCGTGTTGGATTTGTTCATCAATGCGTAATAAAGTATTTGTTTTAAAAACTTCCTAAAAAGAAATGAAGTACAAAATAAAAGTTGCAATAAGTAACACAAAACTTGAAATTTTTTTCGCTTTTAAATTTTCTCTATGAAATTTCACTAATCAAATCAAAATTAATCTCATTTCATCGTCTCAAATGTTTCAAGTCTATAATTTTTCCACGCTAAACAAGCAGGTAAAGCAAATTTCAACGTTTCAAACAATTTTAGTGATTAAATTAGAATATTCCGCTTTCAATTTGTTGAAATAAGCACTCAACCAAGTGGAGATTTTCTTGCGTTCCACTATTCGCAAGCAGATGTAATCTTTTCCTATTTCGCATATAAAATCAAATCACGCGATCATTTCGCTTATTTAATACTATTTTCGCGCGGAAAATCTGCCTGCTTTGCATGTTCAAACGTCTCGAAGGTAATAAACTTGTCCCAAAAGTAAAATTGAAACGATTGCGTTATTAATCATTTGTTCCGCTAATTCATGTGAAGCGCGCTGGCGTTTTTTTCCTCTTCTCGGTGTTTTGCTTTTAAATTTTTATTCGCGCTGCTGCTTTTTTGTGGTTTCTTAAACAAATTATCGCAACATTTCATTTATATCAATCTGTAGAATTAAGATTAAACGCTATTTCTAAATTTACTTGAATCTAAAAAAAATTGTTTGCCACGAAAATGAAACTTTAATTTTCTTGATTGCACGCGTACCAATCATTATAAAAGTTCTTTGTTTGTAAAGCAAAAACAGCTCATTATTACTTGCAATTTTTAAAATTATAAAAGCGACTCATTATTTCTCTAATAATTCACAAAATCTATTCAAATAGGTAGATAAAAATTGATTTTTAATATTTTTTATTCCACAAAATCAAAAGTAGAATAAAGAAAAAAAGTTTGTTAACTAGCAAAAATGAAAGAAGCTTTAAAACTGATTTACAGAGTGAACAGAAAGTTTCGAATGGGCGGAAGTATGCGCGAAATGGCGTAACAATAGCAAAAATTGCATGACGTTGGGCGCTGTATGATATTTTTAAAGCTCATCCCAATCGAAACTTTCTGTTCACTCTGTATATGGTAAGTGAAAAAATTTTACTGTTTAAAATGCTGATTTTCATTCGATTGCTTTCAAAATTAAACAAATTTGAAAGTTTCAAAGCTAAAATATAAGAAAGTAAAGGCAAAAGCTTAACCTTTACCAAAAAGAAGTATAAGGAGACTATTTAATAGCTTCAAATGCGAATGGATGAAAGGTCAGAAAGCGTCGATAAATAAAACTCTGTCCATTCTTTACTTTCAATGTTCAAATGAATATTTAAAAACAAACCAACTTTGACAAATGCGAAAGTTGATAATAAAACAAATAAAATGAAAATTTTAAAGTTTAATTGATCCGAAATGAAATTGATGAAAATTGCTTGAGTCGTGCACCATTTAATGTAAAAATAAACTTTTGCACAATATATCAAAAATGTTCTCACATAAAGAAAAGTTTCCAACTTGATTGGCTTACAAAGAACGTTAATTTTAAGTTTCAATTTTTTATGAACTCTTATCAAATAGTTGAAAAACATTTCGTTCTGTTTTTTTGTCAATTATTAAATGAAGGTATGGCGTACTTAAGTAAATATTGTAAATTAAACATTTCATTTTCAACATTATCTCTTTCTCAATACACATAAATGGCATAAACTATTTCAAAAATAAATTACAGGCATTAATTTTTTTTGCAATAGTTTGATTATCTTGTTTATATATTATATAGTGAAACAAGCCATTTAATGGAAAAACATGGGAACCTTTTTGGACAAGCTTTCTGTAGCTGATCCGCTTAGGTCATTCGTGATTTTTTATATATATTTTTAGTGTTTCGTTTGTAATAGGTTTGAAGTATAATCTAAAGTGAAGAAATAGACGAGGAATAGCAAATAAAAGCACTTTGCGTAATATTCGATCGATATCTAAAAGGAAATAACATTTTCTAAACGCGAAATTGCAGAAAGTACGAATGAATGAGTTTTTTATTAGATTTTTTAAATGAATAATTTATCACGACTAAATCTTTGAAGATAAGATGTAAAAAAAATTTTCATGAAATATGCATAATTTCTGATAAAAATGAAAGAAAAATTCTGATGCTCAATATTCATTTTCGATAATAATTTGATTGACTTACAATAAAATTTTGCAAATTTTGACAAATTTTGTATAAGCTTAACGATATAGAGACACATTAAGTTTCAATTTGAATAAAATAAGTCGATGTTTATTTTTATGTGTATGTATTATATAATGCGATACAAAATCATAAAAATAATGAAATTTTAAAACATTGAAATGTTCACAATAATTACGCCAAGAGTTTGTTTTCACTGCTTATCTTAAAGCTCTTTGAAATTTGATCAATTTTTTTTGTATAGAAGTTTCGTTTGTATGAATACCGAAATGCATCGTTAAAAAATGAGAAGAATCAGCTGAGAAATTTGATTTTCTAAATTCAAGACTTTTGTATGTATTTTTAATTTTTAACTGATTACCCATAGTTCAAATAATTTTAAGTAATTCAATCATTTTAAATAGTAAGTGAGTTCAACAAAACTATCCTAGAAAATAGAATAGAAAGACCTCAATAATTGAATAAATTAAATTAAAAAATTTTCTATTTTTAAATAAAATAACCGAGTAAATCTGAATATCATCAGAAAAATTTAATAATATGTGAACTCATGTTTACAAGAGGTATTTTCATAAGATCATTTTCAATATTTATATTATTCAGTAAATAAAATCGCTTTTACGACGTTTTCTCATTTTTTATTGATTTACTGAATCGAATTTTCCTCTTCAATGCTTATTTTAGAAAAACTTTTGTTACAGCATTTTACAAAAATGTTGTTATCAAACTTTGTTACTATAGTTATGAAAGGTTTGTGTTTCATTAAAAAACAGTCACTTCTGTAAACGTAAATTAAGAGATCTAAAAAATAGGTTATCAACTTTATCGATTTTATCATGAAAACTTTGATACCACTAGATAAATAATTTGTTCGATTTTAAACAGAGAAATTCATGCGTTTAAATGATAATTGATTTCTCAATCAAATATACGATAGGAGAAAGCTACTTTCGTCTCATAAAAATTAGATGACGTTCAAATTGCTTATTTTGTTCGTAATCAAAGCGAATTATTTCCCTGAAATTGTCTCTGTCTCATGGCTGTCTTATTCTCAACTTCACGATTAATTGTCGCGCACTTATTCGCTCTAATGTCCACTTGGTTCAGACCATTCAAACTCTTCTCTAACAAAATGTCTTCTTTTTTGGCCACAAAGGATACTGAACAATACAAAAGAATGAGGCACATATACAGCACAATGCAATGAATACACAGCATTCACGCACGAAACTACTCGTTTCAATAACTACCTTCCGACTGCTATTAATAATTTATTCTCTTGAGTGTCTGTATTTACAAAAGTGCATTATTCTAGCTAAAAATGGTAAAAACATGATGAGAAAAACTTTCCACGTCGATCAATGAAATACGGCGTTTTATTTGGATTCTTTTACTCAAAAAAAGTTATTTACTTCAGTGAAAAGTGCTTCCTTTTCCTTCTTAAGTTTGTCAATCGTATTGTGAAATTTTGAAAGTATGACTAAGGCTATTGTCAGAGTAGCGTTATTTAATCAAAAGTCACGGATGTGCTTACAATAAACGTTGACAGTCAAATGTAGAAGTGGAAGTATAATATCACTAGTAATTTACAAAGTTAATTTAAAATTAAAAAAATCATGAAAATATAGTCCGCAGCATTTATCTTCTCGCCGAATAATCAACCCAAAATGATTATAATTTGAGGAAGTTCTGTTTTTTAAACAATTTTCATGATAAATTCAATCATCTTTTTAGACGATACTGTCGTTAGATTTAAAAAATGCAATTTTGGACAGCTGTTAATGACCGCTGTTTATGAAGAAGACAAAGAGTAAATCTTAATGCTCCCCTTGTCTTGCAAATAAAATTTAATTTTATTAAATTAACAATTGTCATTCTAATTAAAGTGTTCAATTTTAATTAAATTTCTTATTTTAAATTAAGTTATTCTAAAATTTTTTTAAATAAAAATCATGTTGTAAATTTCAACTATTGGATATAGTCATAGATTCGTATCTCAAAATTCTTCATTTATTTAGAATATACCGTAAAACATCAAATTGAAATAATGCGCTATTTACTCAACAAAAGAAAAGATTTCACTTTGCTTTAATATCTTTTTACCTTTGTTCAAAATGAAAAGATTGAACATTGCGTTCACTTTAAAAAAAAACATTTCGCTGCACTTTTACATTATTTTTCATTTATTTTAAATGAAGAATGTACGCAATTTCTCGTGAGTATTGTTTGTAAGTCTGTAGTAGTTATTTGTAAAGTTCAAGAAAGTTTTTCGAGTTTTTTTTTCTTCCAAATCTTTCTTAATTTCCATTCAAATCTTCATTCTAAACCTCATTTCACTTTTGACTTTTTTTGTAATTCTTGGAAATTTAGAGTAAATTATTTACTTTTGTATATATGTACACTCTTGTACAATAAAATCTTTCAATCCATTGCTTTTCAAATAAATTGTTTTAAGCGGAGTGAGAAAGATTTTATTGAACACGAGTGTACTTGACGCAAACTGAAAACATCATTTTAATTAGTTCGTTGCTTCAAAAATTTTTTAAAATTAGAATCAAATGAGAACTAAAATGTTAAACCTACACAAAGGCTATTTTAGGCGAGATTCGAATTTTAGAAGTTTCAAAATGGTTAATTATCTCGTTGATAAAAATTTTATTTTCTCGTTTTTCTTTAAATAAATGGAAATTCAAATTCGATTCAAACTTATTTGAGAGAGAAATTTTTGAAATCTTCAGTATGCCGATTTCTGCAACTATTCTTAAAGATTTTTTCATCGCTTAAGACGATAAAAGAGGCAGAGGAAGAAAAATACGAGACGGTTGCCTCTCTCATTGGAGAAAGCAATTTGAAAAATATGTAAATTGCTCTTGAGAAAAATAAAAAGATGACGGATAAGCTTAATTTAGTTTGAGTTTGGGATTTAATGTTAAAACAAAAATTTCAAACAGAAATTCAAAATTGAGAGAAAAAACAAAAACAAAGTCAATCTTGAGAAAAATTTTCAATAAAAAGAGAAATACAGTAAAAAGCATCTTTCTATCACGAATTTGAGATAAAATTTGAGTGAAATGCAAGCTTTGACTGAAAGCTTGTTAAGCTTTTTTCGTGAATTCGACGTTCGAAAAGAACGCGCACAGTGAAAACGAATGTAGGCGAAGTTTGGTATTCATCAGATGAAGCGCAAATGTTCAATTGTCTTTCGTAGTGAGATTTTGTTTTTGTGTTTAAAAATGTTTTTTTGAGAAACGAAAGCAAATTTTACGTGTTTCAAACGAAGCCATTAAATTGAGTCGTGTAATGATCGTAAGGGTAGGCGTCGAATTTGTAAAAATGTTTTAAAACGTTTACGGTGCGTAGCATCAAAACGAAATGATTTTTATGTTTGTTTCTACGCATAAACTTGCAAGAGTCTAAATTGCGGCATTACAATGAGATCGCATCGCAACACTAGTTGTAGAAAAAGGGAAAACGTACAAAGCGATCGATAAAAATTTCACGCAAGTGAAGTGAAAATGCAATAGAAATAAAGCGCTTTGGCGTTAATTTTTTATTTCTCTCTCTCTCACTCTTCAAACACGAAAGCATTGCGATCGCATTCAGTAAATGAAAAATGTGACATTTTTATACTTTGCAAAAGTTAGCATTTATTGAGTTCTAGATTTTCGAATTTAGAAAAAGAAGAAACGCGACCATTTCTCGCCTGTTGCATTGTGTAAAAGCGAGCACAAATTGAGTTTATATATCACCTTTCGAAAGTATGTCATCGCAATGTAAACCAAAATAAGATATTTAAACAATTTTTTAAACTGTTTTTTCGAAAAGCGAACTTCGAAAGGCAACTAAACCTAATAAGAGACCAATCCAAACTTCAAATGTTTACCGAAAACAATGAAAAAAAATTAAATTAAATTACATTTCTAGCCTGGTGAAAACTTATGTTGTAAGCTTCGTTTGCGAAACTTGTTCTGCGAATGATAGTTTTAGTTATTATTTCATCTGAACTGTTCGTAAAGAATTTTTTTTCTCTCTTTCGAAGTGCCCTTTTCACATTTGAGAAAGTCATATTTGAAGATGTGCAAGCTTAAAATCATTTAATTAAGACGGAAGTAATTATGATTGAGTCAGAACTTGAAAGTGCTTAGCAAATATTATGTTTTACTTCCCTCGTCATTTCTTTTCATGTACAGTCAATGGCACAATGTTTTGCGATTATTTTCATTGAATTTCAACTTTGTATGGATAAGATAGCAGAACATTGTTTCATTGACTGTATTTGCTTTTCTTCTGACAATCCGTGAAATGCGGTTTTTGTATGCGGGTATTCAAAGTGTTCTTGTGGAAATGTTTTCTGCCTTTTTCTGATGTCATTACTTCTCTTCCCTGAAAAAAGTGTCTCGTTTTATGCCCAACGCTTAGTGCAAAGATATTCTTCTAGTGTCTTGTTCTATTTTATGCAAAATTTCAATCAATCGCCATCAATGTCCCCATTTTCTCGGTTGTGTTGTTGAAAAATACGAAAGACATAAAAATTTAGAAAAATTTATTCAACACTCCCAAATTGACGAATGTTTGTTCAAACATTTTCCTACTGATAGAATGCTTTCATAAATAACTAATGAGTATTACTGAATTATGCGAATCGGCTTTTGGCAAAAAAATGCTTTCGACTTTTTAACATATTCAAGTAAGAATCGAGGCATGATTCAAAAAAGTGTAGAGGTGTTAAACAATGAAAACCCGAGAGAAAATATCACAAATGCTTAGTATTACTTTCTGCACATAGCAAATGTTAAAGTTAAGCACTATTTTGAAAGTTTCGAAAAAAAACGAAATACTATTGCGAAAATGCTCAAGAATGATAAAAGTTTGTGAGCAAGTGTCAAATGGCACCCAAAATGTCAAATACAAAGTTTAGCAAAGTAATGCTAACAAGCTCATATTGAAAGTGTTAAAGTGAACCAAAAAAATTCGTTGTTTTTGTTTTTTGTTTGGAGCATGCATAGAATTGAAAATTCGATGTGTGCAAATGTGTAGCGAGAGCAAAGAAAAAATAATTTTGCGACAAATTTTACTTTTACTTCAAAACTTTAATATTTCAAACTTTAATCCATTTTTTTGAAGCCCTTGCTAACAACTTTTGTAAAGCTTTGCTAACATAGCATCTCATTTTTTGAATAATAGTTTCAAATTTCTCTTTTTTTTCAAGTTTTAAAGCAAATTTTAAAAGAAAAGCAAATAAAATTTCAAGTTTTCATTGCGAGTGCCTACTATTATTCTTATTGATTTTTCATCGATAGTTTGAACTTGAAAATATTACTTATGAAGCGAATTTAGACTGATGAATTCGTAATGATTTCGTTCTTCAATATTTCATATCGCTTCATTTATTATCTGAAAGCGGTTAAGCACGATAAATAAAGGAATTATTTCTTCATTAATATAAAAGTGAAGAACTTACGCAGCAAAGAATCAGCGACGATAATGAAGAATAAAGCATACGCAACAAACCTTAAACGTCGAATCTTTACGCATTCTACTTGCTCGAAACTAAGCTATTGCTGTAATGTTTGGGGGCACATTTATTCATGCCATATCAAAAAAGAAATCAAAATATTGTCAAAATACATGGTTCTACAAACGAATGAAATTTTGAAACGAGATACCGTTCGAGATCAGAAAACTAATTGCATTTGAATTCAAAATAAGATTGAAACAAAATCTTCTAAGCAAATGCTTTTAGTTTAGAAACTTCGTTAAATTTTTTCTTACTTTATTTTTAATTTATCTTAAACTACCCAATGGAAGAAAAATCTTTGACTTTAACTGGTTATCTTGAATCAGCCTGACAAAATCAAGGAATTAAACAAAAAATGCATCTAAAAGATTCTTGTCGAATGATAACGAAAAATATTGATTGTCTATCGGTTTGCGAGTAATTTTAAACAGCACGACTTTCACTGTTAAATTTGTTGAACCTTAGTAAATCGCTACTACAAGATTTTACCAAAAAAGGATAAGAAATAAAATATAAATTTGAATATTTGATAGCAACCGAAATTATTTCAGAAATATTCTGGCTTTTTGAGGAAATGCGAAATCTTAAAATTACATCAATTTTGCTTCACTTTAAAAATTCAGCTTCAAGCAAATCAATGATTACAGAGAAAAAATATTTCATTAACTTTACTTTAAACATATAAGAACTTAAAAGAAATAATTTAAAAATAAGAATCAGAAAAATAACTGTGAAATTGAATTCATCATTAATATTTAATAAAATTTCGCGCAAATAAGAACAAACGAGTTGAAAAATTTTATACTTCAAATAAAATTCTTTTAACGTTATTTCAAGCATTTGAATTAAATAAAAAATTTTTTCGCTCATCTTCAAAGACTTATTTTAGTAAACAAATATAAATTCATATATTCCAAGTATTAAAAAGCTTCGTAAATGGTGCAAATTAGATAAATGCGAATTAATTAAATAAATGCGTAAGATTTGTTTAGTTTAATTAAGTTGAATGTTTAAATGCAAACAACTCAAAACTAAATAATTAAAAACTTTGCTTTAAAAAAATAAAAATGAAAGAAAAATATAGTTAACAAGGGTGTTCATAAAGCGCCACTCGTCGTTTTTAAATAAACTCATGTCACTAAAAAAACTTTATCAAAAGTAATGCTTTATCTGCTTAAGCGTATCTTTTTGTAAAATTTTTCGGGTTAAAAGATTATATCTTTTCAAATATATTAAGCAAGAAATTCAAGCAAATATATTGAAAAAATTGTCTAAAGCAAGCAAATCATAAAGCCAGATAAGGCAATTGCAAGTTTCACCATAATTATGTCGAGAAAAAAGCATAATTATTCACCATAACTATGAATGTTAACTAAACGAATTCATAATTATGAATTTCGTTAAATTTTTCCACGAAATTTGTTTTAAAAAATTTTTGATAACACAATCAATCTATTGAATTTATCAGCTAAAAATCATATCAATGGCCATTACTTTTCATAGAGAGTTTGGTCAAAATGCTTTAGTAGTTCTTTGTGAATCGTCTTTATGAGTATTAGGCGCTCTTAAAAGCTAACTCTCAACTTGTCTCAAAACAAGCGCAAAGCATTCCAAAAATTAAATATTTGACTGAAAATGAAGATATTAAAAAACAAATTCATAGCATCTTTTTTCAGGAGCAATTAATTAATTTTATTTGGACCACTTTCGACAAAAAACAAATATTTTATAAATAAAAGTGAATATTTTGAATTTTACTACACTGAAAAGTGAAATTTCTTTTTTTATTTACTATTTTATTATAACCATTGAGAAATTATGATTCGAGAATTGTAAAAATTGTTTAAGTCCTGAAAAAGTTATAAAAGCTTTAAAGCATTGCATTTATTTTGAAACGCAGTGCGTTATTATAGAAATGCATTATTCAAAAAGTTATAAAATTCAGCACAAATTGCAAATTCAGAATTTATTTGTCCAAAAATATTCTTATTATCCTTTCGTATTTTTGAGCTAAAATTAAATCGATAAAATGAAACATGCCTTCTAGCAAAACAGCGAGCCCCGTCTTAAAGTAAAATGCCTAAAGTTTTTCTAACTTTTTCAGCGTTCAAATCTTATATTGAATTAAGCAAATTGAACTAATTCTGTTAACAAGAATTAAAAAGCAAAAATTCAAAGAGAATAAGAGGTTCGAAAAAGACTTTTCTTTGAAATTTTGAAATAAGTTTTCCTTCAACTTTTAGCCGAAACATTAAAGCATTTAAGAGTTATTCAAATTTCATATTACGAGTGATGCATTGCTATTTAGAATAATGAGCATTAATGAATTCGTAAAATGCATAAAAGTTATTAATTTTAAAGTTGTAATTTTAGCCAATTAATCAATTTTGACAATGAGAAAAATTTTACTCCCAAACTTTTTTTTTAATATGCAGATTTAATGATTAAATGAAAAGCTCCGCGAGTGGAAAGTGGCGATTTGTTTTCGCCCATAGAATTTTTTTCTGTTTCTGAAACAATCGGTGCTTGTGATGTTTTTTGAACAAAACACGTATCAATTCAGACTCAATGTTGATTGTTTGCTAGAAATAAACAAATTGCAAAATCCTCAATTCAAAAGCTCGAGTGCATTTTATGCTTTTTTATGCACCAATTTGCAAAAGTAAACAAAAATTGGTTTTAGAGCGCAGCATTAATGAACAAAGCTTTTTTATTCATCTAATTGCATGTTAGCAATCAAAAGGCTTTAGACTTGAATTGTTTAGATATGCTAGCGTTCAAAGAAGAAAATATTCATCAAAAGCATTTTTTTTAGCTTTTTAAAAGAGTTGAAAAAAGTTTCAAAACGAAAAATCTTTTGATTTAAAAGAGAGAAAATGAAAAAGCTTAAGGTTTTATATCGCTCGTAGGAAACAGACGAAAACAATTTTAAATTTGCAGCAAACTTATTGTCAATAAAAAATTGTCTCCATTTTTCGCTATTTTTGCTGAATTTTATCTCGTTTTTTCAAACAAGATTTAAGTTCAATTTAAAGTTTATCACTTTCTTGCTCTGCTTTCACATTCACGCACACGACAACGAAAAACACGAAGCATTTAGATAGGAAATAAAAAACTGAACAAATACAAATACAAATCTCTCATACGTGCAGCTGTAATTTCTTTGGTGATCATGGTATTATATTAACAGCTTATTTAAATATTGAAGTGGTTAGTTTAAACCTAATTTTTCGCATCTACACTATTGATTAGTAATTATACTTTTGCATTGTATTTTTCTTGGCATTTTTATAAAAAAAAAAATCACTTTGAAGATAAAAATTTCGAAAATTTCATTTTGAAATTATTAATATACCCAAAAAGCTTTCATATAGTCTTTAAGCTGATTTTTCGGAAACAATCAATCAAACATGTTGATTTAAAACTCAATGGTGATAAAATCTTGTTTGTGAGTACAATTTCAATCGAATACAATTATGTACTTATAAATTCATTAACTAATCTTTAATGAATTTAAAAATTTTTTAGTAAGGAATATTTGTGATGAAAGGCTGTCATTTTAATAACGCTTTTACATGAAACTTTACTTTAGCTACACTTGGTACGCAATTTCCAGATAAATTGCAGCTTGTGAATGTATACTTCATGAAAATGATTGAAAATACAAAAGCCTTATGCTTTGACGATGAATGGTTAATCGCATAATAAAGACACAACAATCAAATGGATAGAATTCATGCAATTTGATTTGAACAATTTGATATTCGTGAAAACATCGTTTACTTGCTTCCGTTTCTATCTTTAGAGTATTCCATTGAATCTTTTGTTTCAAAACTTATGAAATTTTTAAAAAATGGAGCTGTAGGTAATTGATTTTGGTGATTCCAGAATGTTCAATAAGAAATTTAAGGCAAGAATTTCTCTTATTAAAATGAGAGTAATTTAAAAAAGCAAGTCAATTGCCAAAATTCATTTGCTTAGCTTTTGAAAAGCGCTTAATTTTTTGACATAATGATACTGTGTAAATAAGTGAAAATGTAGATTATTTGCAGGAAGGTTTATGACTTGATCGTTTTGAAGTAATGCAATTGATTTTTTAAAGAGTTTATGGATTCTCCAACAAACGAGTGTTAAATTTGTGCAAGTTTTAGAGTTTAAAATGATCTTTTCAAAACTGAATCTCAAATGTTTGCTTTTCCAATTTTTTTTTAGTTGAATTCAAGAAGCTTTGCATTACAACCTGAGTTCAAAATCAAATTACTGGAAATTCGAGCTCCAAAAATGAATTGAAATTTAGAGCATCCGGAATTTTTCCTGAATCTGTTTGCCAAAAACCTTTATGCCGTTAAATGACATTCAGTTTTGCAATACTTTATGCAATTGTGCTTTGAGCAGTCGTTTCAGCATTTTAAATATTGCTATTCATGTTACATTAACGCCTACTAACACTTAACTAACCATTCATGTGACATTTTCAACAATTCGCGATAAATGGTTTTGCTATAAATTGATGCAATGAGAAATTTTTATGATTGGTGCGAGTTAAAATTCAATGTGAAAATTGTGCTAGTGACATGCATAGAATATTGAGAGCGGAAAAGCTTTTGTTGGCGCTTCGAGTGTTAACGAAGAAAGCGTGGGTTCGCTGTTTTTTTTTTGTGAGTCGCAATCAAACTTTTTTTG
>NCKU01001363.1:0-26302 GCA_003675995.1 Dinothrombium tinctorium | reverse complement strand
TCAGAGACCACAACCAGGTCAGCAGCCCATTGGCCCACGTCCAGATTATGGAGAACCCCAGGTTCCATCAGGACCTGATTATGGAAGACCGCAGAGACCACAGGTTCCATCAAGACCAGCACCTGATTATGGAAGACCGCAGAGACCAAAGGTTCCATCAGGACCTGCACCAGATTATGGAAGACCCCAGATTCCATCAGGACCAGCACCAGATTACGGAAGACCCCAGATTCCATCAGGACCAGCACCAGATTACGGAAGACCCCAGATTCCATCAGGACCAGCACCAGATTTCGGCAGACCCAGCAGACCTTCAGGCCCAAGCAAGGGCCCTAGACCTTCTGGGCCAGATTTTGAAAGACCACAGCCTGATTATGGTCCCGGTCCATCAAGTCCAGATTTTGACAGGCCAGCACCTCAACCTATCCGTCCATCAAAACCATCACCAGGAAAGCCTGGCAAGCCAAGACCTCCAGTTTCTCCTGGCGTGAGACCCGGAGGAGGTTTCCAACCACGTCCAAGGCCACAGCCTCAAAGACCAATCGTTCAAACGCGAGATGAATCGGCTTTGGATTACGAACCGTCCTCGATTTCCTACATTCAACAAAGACCAATAGGTTTATATAGATCAGCTTCTCAAAGCAGACCACGACAATGGCATTTGATGAGTGATTCATACGCATAGACTGTTGAGTGTTTTGTATTTAATGCAAAAGTTTTATAAGCGATTAGTAACAAAGATTGTATTTTGTAATCATTGTCTAAATACTCATTTAATTGCTTTCAAATCTCGTGTTCCCAAAACCCAAACCTAAATAATGCCAGGTATTATATTACAATAAAGACATCCAACAAAGAAATTTTGGGAAGCGAAATTGTTAACGGTTTTGAATAGACGAAATCGAAAGCGATGCTGATACATAGAAAGCGTGAAATATTCGTGTTTTGTGCAACTGATTACTGCAACTTTGAAGAAGCTTTTGATTTATTCCGAAAATGAGGAAAATGAATAAAGAGAGAAAAGACAACAAAGAGAACTAATGAATCAAATTAAGTAAATTGCAGCCACGACGATGACCCTAATACCCTTATTTCCTCGATCATTGCCGAATTATTCATATCGATAAAGAGTCGCGGGCAGCGGAGGTAACACTCCAATCCTTTCGTTCAAATAATAGTAAGAAGGTGAGGTGCTGCAATCGACCAGATTCCAAAAGTCGCAAGTCAACAGTTTTTGATTGAACAGTGTGCCATTCGGACACAAAAATGCGTCCTGTCGTCCATCACGTTGGCAGACGTGATATACCTACAAAAGCGATCGATAATCAAAGTCTAATAGTTTTCAACCGCGCTGCGAACGCGATCAAGATTCTTCTCTTTCAGGTCAACTGTGAGGAAAAGTTTTTTTCATTCAATTGTGTTTCACTAATGAAACACGAGTGAATTGAACGTTTGAAAATGCGAATTTGCAAGCTTCTCATGAATCGGCACTAAATTCGTTATCTTTTGTACTCGCTTTATCCTCATTAATCTATTTTAAAAGTAACAGTTTCTGCCATATTTATATTCGCCTTATTAAATATTTATGAAAACCTGTTCGCTTAAGTTTGATGTCAAAGTTTTGCTTTCGAAAAAAAACTTTCGACGTTTCGTCTATTTTAAGACTTCTTCAGGAAGAGCTCACCTGACATCCACTTGAAACATCAGCGTAATAGCCACCGTGCGCTAAACGGGCACATTTGAATCCAGTATTGGGAATATTTGAATATGTTGGATAGTTTTGTCCATACCAGCGACGTGCTCCGCGCCACGCACTATAGTAGTTTGAATGCAACCATTGCGACTGCAGTCTCTCGTAAGGATGGTATTGATTGGCAGGATCAGTGTAGTAAGTTCTTCTGCTTGCAAAGTTACCATAATGCATGAAATTGTCGGGTTCACTTTTAACAGCGTATTGATTTGCTTGTGAGTGAGATTGTCGTTGCTTTTGAAAAAAATAATCACATTGCTTATGCTTCAAATATTCGCTACGCTCTTACGTCTGATAATTCTTTTGGAACGCGATCGTTGAGAAAGTTTCGCGCATCTTTGTTGAAACGTAAAGTTGAGAGTAAACAGTGTTCACTTATTTAATCAGAGCTTACCGATTGAACAAATCAGAAATATAATGAGCAAACTCTTGAAACTTGTCATTTTCATACGATTAGTGATCAAACTCAGAATTAGATCTGATGTTGACCAGTCTTACTTTAAATAGCAAACATTAGACAAAGGCGTAATTAAAATTCAATTGACGATTAAATATTGTTCGATTGTGAACGATGTTACGTGCGTTTGTCTTTCATATTTCATGCATTTTCGACTCAAAAAAACATTTCCGAAATTAATTGTCATAATGAAAGAGTGAGAATGATTCTAATTGTTTCGAATCACGAAAACTGTTCAATTGATTCATCGCGTTCGCTCCTTTAAATTGAAAAGCGAAGAATTAGAATTGTAATGTAGGTGTTTGAATGCGAAAAGGTGCAAAAATGAACAAAGATCTTTTGGTCCACGGTTTCGCCGAGTTTTGGCCTTGTGGATGAAACTCGACAAAAAAACTTTTTGATTGCGAAACGATTTCCTTCGCTCGTAGCAAACAACGGATGAGTTAAAGTAGGAACTTTATCAACTTTGAGAAAATGGACGAAAAGAATTTCTTTAATCGCAAAAGTTATTTAATTTAAGTTTAAAATTCTTTGCGGAATGAGGTAACATTTCGAAGAGATCATTTGTCAAAAGAACAATGTTTGGTAATGTTCGTAAGGCTCGAAAGCAATGCACAAAATTTTGAAATTCATTAAAATGAGCGATGCGTTTGCAATGAATTCATGTACAATTTAAGCATTAATTACACCTTATGTACAATAGCGATGCGAAGGCCATTCATTCAAAACTTAAACGCTTTACTCAAGGATCACAATACGTGCCATCCGTTAATCGTCTTCGTTCTCGCCGTGTACGAATATTTCATATTCTTCGAGCAGATTCGCACCCAGTTTAGCAATGAAAGCTCCGAAATACACGCCGAGAAGAATGGTGGCCATCACTTTTAGCAAACCGAATCTCGGTCTCTGAGTACTCCGCGCCAACAACTCATCCAATTCATTGAAACTCTGCTTTTCGCTGGCGATCGAAGATGAGGTCGCTGTCGACTCGAAACATGGGCCAGACACCCGCTCTTTCTTCTCTTCGTTGTTCACTGCTTTCTGCTGCTTTTGTGAAGCAAAGCATCTGTTTAAAGGCATTCTATCCACGAGCAGTACTCTTCTGACGGATGGAATCAAAGAGATGTCAGTGGAATGGTGCCGCTTTGCGACACAAAGTAAAACAGTTCTAAACATTGGCAATGATTTGGATAAAAACATAAATAAATAACGAAAGTAATGAATTAAGCGACAGTAAATAGATGAGGAAGATGAGATCGGTGAGCAGCGGGTTGCGAGCGTATGAATGAGTGATCGAAGCACGAGCAATGTGAGATTCACTCGTCGCTGTAATCACAAATTTGACTGCGAAACGCAGCGGTTTCGACGGCGATCGCGCCTTGCACTCGATTCTTCGCGAGACATGCCTTACGATTGATTCATTTGAATGAGTGTCGAATCGTGACACGATTGCCACAAATCGTGCGCTGCTCTCGAACTGCTCAGCATTCGCGCTATCAGCTGATTGCAGGGGAACAGCATTCGTTTTCAGGTAAACTCGCAATGCTTTTCATTAATTCGTTTCTTCGCCTTTCTCGCGCTCCGCAATTGGCCATTGTTCGTCGTCTCTCTGCTCTTCCAGACGGCGATCAATCGACCAGAACCCGAATCATTGGAATCATCGCACACATCGATGCCGGCAAAACCACGACTACCGAACGCATGTTGTTCTACTCCGGACTCAGTCACTGTTTGGGCGAAGTTCACAAAGGCGACACAATTACTGATTACATGCCTCAAGAACGTGAACGAGGCATCACGATCACCTCCGCAGCAGTCACATTGCCATGGAAGAAGCATAGGATCAATGTACTCGACACTCCAGGTCACGTCGACTTCACCATTGAAGTCGAACGCTGTCTGTCGGTCATTGATGGTTCGGTTGTCATTCTTGATGCATCTGCAGGTGTAGAGGCACAAACGATGACTGTCTGGAGACAAGCGGACAAATTTTTTGTGCCGAAACTTGTTTACTTAAACAAAATGGACAAAAGCACAGCAAATTTAACCTTATGCAGGCAATCGCTCGAAAAGCTTGGTGCGAAGCCGCTTCAAATCCATTTGCCAATTTATGAGGGTAAAACGTTTATAGGATTAGCAGACATTGTTGATATGCAAAAATATGTTTGGTCTCCACATTCGGATAGTGGTAAACACTTTGATATCATATCTTTAGATCCAAAGCGTGACGAGAATATATTTGATTTGTGCTGTAAAAATCGTGAAGATTTAATCTCATTTCTTTCTGATATCGATGAGAGACTCAGTGACCATGTAATCCACTGTGATAAACTCATTGATGTGCCTTCAAACGTCATTCTAAATGCTCTTCGTTTCGCCACAATTAAAAATTTGGCTCATCCTGTTCTTTGTGGAAGCTCATACAAGAATATTGGAGTTCAAGTTTTGATGGATGCTATTTTGAAATATTTACCGAGTCCTTTTGAGCGAAAAAATGAAATAATAAGGTTTTACGGAGATAAGCTATGTTTATTGGTTTTCAAAATAATTCATCATAAAATTTTGGGTCAACTCACTTTTGCAAGAATTTATTCCGGAAATTTAGCTCCCTCATCAAAAGTTTATAATGTCAATCGAGGGACTTATGAAAAGATTCATAAAATATATATTCCATTTGCCGATGAATTTAAAGAAGTTTCATTTTTAAATGCTGGAAATATTGTCGTTCTTTCAGGTTTGAAATTTTCTTTTACCGGTGACACTCTGACTTCTTCGATTGATGCAATGAATGAGGTAAGGAGAAAAGAAAAAATATCTTATTTAAAAATTTTATCTTTAGGCAAAGCAGAGGTTTTATGAAAATACTTCTTCAATGGTCGACGAGTATAAACCAGTCTTAGTTGGTATAGAAGCACCAATTCCAGTTTTCTTTTGTTCAATTGAAGCACCATCACCCTCGAAGCAAAAAGATCTTGAAAAAGCTTTAGAAAATCTCGAACGAGAAGATCCTTCGTTGACTGTAACCACAAGCTCTGAATCTGGTCAAACAATTATTAGTGGCATGGGCGAGCTTCAAATTGAGGTTAGTTTCTGAATAGTTTAAAAAATTTTGACTTTATATTTCGTTTTCAATTCATTTTAGATTTTGAAAGACCGTCTTTTGAAAGAATACAAAATTGAAGCATTTCTGGGACCTTTGCAAATATCATATCGTGAATCAATTGACGAATCTGTCGAAGAAACTACGATTGTTAACAAGATTGTTGGAGGAATAAGAAATGATATTGAGGTGACACTTAGGCTAAAACCAAAAATAAATGCAGGTATTCCGAAGAAAATAAAAGTGATCGGAAATCAAGAAAATGACTTGAGAAAGTTAAAATTTGATCGCATTAAAGCAATAGAAAATGGTATGGCTCTTGCATTGAATAATGGCCCGATTTTGGGATTTGGTGTTGTAGATCTCGAAGTTGAACTGTTAGATTTAAAAATTACTTCAAAAACAACAAACTCAATGCTTTCTGCTGCTATTTCTCAATGCATAGGAAATGCCTTGAAAAAGTCTTCTCCTTTCCTTTTGGAACCCGTCATGAAACTTGAAATTTCGTTTCCAGAAAAATACACTAAAGTAATTTTATCAACATTATCCCCACGAAGAAGTATAATTGAAGAAATAGAAAAGAAAGATGGTTATAATGTTATACATGCATTAACACCCCTCTCAGAGCTTCGAAACTATGCCACTGAAATACGTACAGTGACCTCAGGAATGGCAAATTTATCAATGAAACTTTGGTGCTACCAAAAGATGAATGAAGCGGAG
This sequence comes from Dinothrombium tinctorium, assembly GCA_003675995.1. Lineage (NCBI taxonomy): Eukaryota > Metazoa > Arthropoda > Arachnida > Trombidiformes > Trombidiidae > Dinothrombium > Dinothrombium tinctorium. The sequence continues at coordinate 20,272 of NCKU01001363.1, read as the reverse complement.
CAGAGAAAGGCGATTGAATCAGTTTTTGGATTTGTGTAATTTTGTCAACAGCACACACATTCACACACTCTTTCCCTTTATTTTAGCGAATATTTGTTTTTAATTGTAATAAATTACCGTTTCTTTTTAAAAGGATGAATCCTCAAAAGCTTTTTGACTTAAGTTTGGAAGTTGTTCTGAAAACAGCGGTTCATACATTCAAATTTGATGGTCATATCTGGAAAGAATATTGGACTCTTTTCAAGGAGCTTCCTATTTCTTTGAAATCTCTGCTGTTTGAATTACTTTGTCGACGAGAAGTAATATCAGATGAAAATATTAATTATTTGATCAATCCCAGTATTTCATCGATTTCACTCTACAACTGTTTTAAAAGTGATTTTTCAGTGAATGTTATCGCAAACACTTGTAAAAATATCACAAAGTTAAACTTGGGCGCGAAATTACCCAATTTAAATTTCATAACATCACAACCTCTTGTTCACCTGTTTGAAAACTCTCCAAACATCGTTTATTTGAATTTAGAAAACTGCATTCAAGTGGAAGACATTGTAATAGAAAGTGTTGCGTGCAACTGTGTCAACATTCAAATAATCCAACTTTCTGGATGTCTTTCTTTGTCAGATAGATCCGTAAAAAATTTGGCAGACTGTTGCAGACATTTGAAATGTTTGAATTTATCGCGAACACAAGTTTCAGATGATGGATTGTGTTATTTAGCAAAAGGTGTTTGTGCTTCTGTATTGACCGAATTGCTCATTAATGATTGCAGTCTCGTCTCAATTCTCAGCATTCGTCTTTTAGCAGATAATTGTAAGAATTTAAAAATATTTAGTTTTCATGGAACTCGAGCCTCCTTAAGTAACATATTTGATGTTATCTTAAGACAACAAAATTTTCTTGGTTTTCAAATTAATTAGAAAAGAAATGTAAAAAATTAAACATTTTAAAATTCATGAATTATTTTGTGAAAATTAGACCACTTTTTCATCAAAACACAGCAATACAATTAAAATGAAAAATTTAAATTGAAATGTGGAAATATTTTGCAACTCAAGAACCAATTTAATTTACAAAACATTTAAAACTGAAAAGTTAAAAACTGTAAACAATAAATCACAACTCAAGATATATGTTTGAAAAAGACGATCATTAGCGCAATAAGTGAAATAATGTAAATGGGAGTGAATATGAGTCGCGAAGCGACGAAGAGCGATGAAATCTGATTCATTTTTAATTGATCATTGAAGAAGTTATCTGTTCGCCTCGGTTTTCAAACATTTCTGATGAAAGTAGAATTTAAAAGTGCCGTCTTCGCTTCGCAATTTTTTCCGCGAATCGGAGAGATGAAAGTTTTGTGACGCAATCGAATCGCTGAGCGAAGACGCGTCTCGAAAGCGCTGCTTTCGAATTTTGACGAAAACCAAAAGTGAACGCGAAAATGGCTTATTTCATGCATTGCAACGAGTGCCTCTTAATTCATTCAAACGGCACTCAATTTCACTTCACAAACTGTGGTCACTTGTTTTGCCATCGATGCGTCCAAAGCGGTAAGCAAAGCACATTTGCCGCTTACTTCACATTTGCTCTCAGGTCTTTTGAGCGACTCGATTTGCAAAGTGTGCAAAAAACGGTGTAAACATTCATTGATACCCGGAAATTTGAAGCAAGACATTTTGGACCTCTTCGAGGACGACAGTAAACTGATGAAAAAGTATGAGAAAATAAGAAGCTTTCAAAAGTCGCAAACACGGAACTATATGAAAAAAGCTCAAATTGAGGTTTGTCGACGCTCTTTTTACGTTTCCTCACTTTTCTATTATTAAAGATGAAGCGACTTAAAGAAGAGAACACGCGATTTAAAACTCTCAATGCACTGATGGAACAAGAATTGACTCGATTCAAGCGAGAACGGCAATTGTGCAAATGTTCAAAGTTTGTACATAATTCAAAACTAAAGAAATATTCATTTTTCAAATTTTCAGAAACATTTCATCAGGTTTCGCAAGTCAGCAACCTTACGTTTTACATCAAGGGTCATCTCAACAATTTCCATCAGAAAAAACTCCGAATGCGAATCGAATGGCATCAGGCACAAATTTTTCAAGAAAGGTGACTAACTAGCCTAAATAAATTTTTGAACAACGTCCATTATTTTAGTTTCTGAACGATGCCTACATTGAACCTATTGTTTCTTCTCAATCAAGGAAATCACAACCAGTTCTCGCCCAAATAAATCCATCTTTTCATCCCGATGCTCAAGTGTCAAGAAATTCTCTGCATCCGACCAAACCATCAATATTTGCTTCGAACGATTATTCACACAAATTATTGGTGAAAAAGGAAACTCCTATGAGTTTTACTCCAAGAGATACACCTACGACATCTCAATACGCAACTCCTGTAATTAAACATTACGGTTTCTGTATCAAAAATGCATTTTAACTATTTTAGCTTGATTATCACAAACTTTCTGCAATTTCTCAACAACCTGCCTCGCAAAAAAAGCTGACTCCTCGAGTTTCATTGATGCCCAAAAGCAACTTAAATGTATTGAATAACTTTAGAAACTATTTACAATGTTACAGAAATAATGAAGGACCCAGTATTTCTTCAACATATCCTGGCTCAAATCATTTTTTCTACTAAGATTAAGCGGGTGAGTTTTGAAGTAGTGATTTCATTTAATTTTTATTTTTATTTTATTTTATTTTTTTTATTTTTTTTTTTTTGATAGTAAAAATAAGAAAAATATGGATAAGAATTATGTTCATCGATTTAATCGTTCATTCAAGTATATTCAAGAAAGAAGCTGAAAAATGTGTACAATGATTGATTAAAAAAAGTTGAAGTAGTTAAAAATTCTTTATGTATTCAATATTTATCAATAAAGTTTCTAAAATCAAAAATTGAATAAATTTTTTATAATAGGATGTATCTTGCATGAGTATTATTGTTAGATAAACTCTTTTGTAATAAATTTATTCAATTGTTTAAAATTAGTTGATTGAGCACTGGTCTTGTGGTTATCAAAATTAAATAGTAATTTAATAATTTATACGAAAGTTTTTTTAATACAAAATGGAGGATTACAAATTATGATCTGATGAATAAAAGTACGAGAAATTTTGACTGAAATAAATTGCTATGTCCCATACAGAAATATAAATTTTATTTGATTGATTCCTTTTGAATGTATTTTTTAAATTGGATTATTGCATAGAATGTCAGGAAGAAATTGAAACAAGGAATGTTTTGCGATCACAATTTTTTTTAATCGATTCATTTGAAGCTATGAGTACAGAAAAAACGAAATTTAAATCTTGAGTATATCATGTGGATGATGTATGAGAGCACAATGGTGAAATAAAGTAGTTTTGATTGTTGTTTTGTTATGAAATTGATAAGTAAAAATTGTTAATTGCGTTAAATTCTTACACTTTGTACTAATTCAAGTTTTAATAATTTATTTGTTCACAACAAACAATTAACCTTTGACTAAAGCAAATTTTTTTGCTTTTATAACAAAGTGATAATATTTCGAGCGTCTCTCCGCTCTTCATCAGATCGCACATGTATCTGACCGATTGCTTGTGTAAGACGTACCGAGAAGTCTTAAAAGGGGGATTGGGTGAGACTAAGTTTCGACATACAATGATTTACATAACTCTAGTGAAAAACAGCAAACAGCCTGATGTTGCGTCAAAAATACCAAATTTTCATCCTCCAACAATATGCAATAAAAAATAAAAACACATCTTGACAATTCACTCTTTCCCAAGGATGGAAAAACTCCTCCAATCATGAGTGATCGGTTCAATGTTTCATTGAATTTTGTAAAAATTCGAAAGCGAATTGGATAATGCAGCCATTTCATAGCGCGCTCCAACAATTTATTTATTTATTTACAATTGACATTTAAAGTAACTGGAGTGGCGGTCAGTCTTAAACTTTCGTTTACGACTTCAACCGTTTTTTGTTTATGGTGTAGTGTTTGGTTACATGCCTTAAGAAAAAATAATTCAAGTTTGTTTACGAAACGAGAAATTTGTGACACTTTGACTTGCTTTGAATGGCGAAAAGCGTGTCGATTGATAGCGCGAATAGTAACCGCAAGTGAAGCGTTCGCTTAGGTCACTAGTGAAGTGATCGCATCGCTGAGCATAATTTAGATCAGCGTTTAAATGCATTTTCATCGAAAAGTTGAGTTCAAAAAAGTGGTGAACTCGACAAGAAGCGAATGTGACGCGCGCGAAGCCACTCCCGCGAAGAGCGGCGATTGATTGCATCGAAATGGGCGGCATTTGGCGAACGCGAAGTGAACGGAATGCTTTCCAACTGTTGACCACTGTTTGCACACCGTCTGAACGCCCGTTCGGTTCCCGGTTTTAATGAGTGACGAAAGGAAGCGAGTGTACACAGAGCGCACGAATGTAAACAGCGATGGATGCGTTAAATTTAAGTGAAAGCGAACGAGAATTTTACGGAGAACTGTTCGCCAATTTAGACGTCGACAACGAGGCTCGCATTAGCCTGGAACGGGCCATCGATTACATCTCTCACTGTCAACTGCCGCACGATGTCATTGAAAAGGTACTGCTGTTCATCTGTTTTGCTTTCTCTTGAAAGCGGCCTCCTTTCGCAGATAATCGACCTTTGCGGCGCAAAAAGATTGGGACACTTCGGGAGAAGTCAATTCTACATCGCTATGAAACTGATTGCTTGCGCACAAAGTGGCATTCCTCTTAATGCAGATGCATTGGCGATTAACAAAAATATTCCTCTTCCAATGTTCAATGCAGCAATTGACAACGAAAAGCTACCAATAGAGAAAAGGCCTGTAAAGCAAGTGTTTAAGGAACAGCTGATTACCAAACACGGAAGTGCTCAACGATTAAACTCCGAATCTTGTCATTTGCCTCCTCCTCCGCCAACTAAAGGAAATAGGCAAAGACTCGGAAACATGAAAAGCTCAGAAAGCACGTCATCACCGCTTGCTTCAATTAAAAATTTATCGATTGATAATTGTGACATAAGCTTCAAGAAAGACAGTAATTCTTCAGACTCCTCTCCAGAAACTATCCCATCCACGAAGTCAGATTCAAAAATAAGTAGTGATAAATGGGTCGAATTTCCTGCCAAAACAAGTGGAAACGAAGTCACTATTTCTTGGGATTATGGTGAAGAAGGTCGTCATTTATTAGGCAATGAAGAAGATAGCAGTGATCGTGGACACTCCAGCGATGATGAAGACGACGATGGCTTCGACATTTGGCTCATCAGCAAGGAACAAAAAGAATATTACATGAAGCAATTCAAATCGTTAGAGGTCGATTCAAATGGAAAGCTATCTGGTCGAGTAGCGAAAGAATTTTTCGAAAAGTCAAAACTGCCACAGAATGAATTATCTAAAATATGGAAGCTTTCGGATGTCGACAAAGATGGTGCCTTAACTTGTGAAGAATTCTGCACAGCAATGCATCTTGTAGTGTTGAGAAGAAATAACGTTGAATTGCCAGACTTTTTACCAACAGCAACTTTGGTAAAAAATCATCAAAACAATTCACATATAACGCCAACTGGAAACATTCCAGATCCAAATGCATTATCTCCACAAAACAAGCAATGGACCAAATTTTCTGATTCACCCACAAATCAAATTATTAGCGTATCTTCACCCCCTAATTCAAGTACTTCATCAAGCAGTGGAATGATGCAGCCAGCCAATTTTGATTTTAATGCTGCGTCAATCGAAAAGGATCCGAAGATTCTTCATCCTGTAGCAGTAAGAGTCTCACCCGATGGGCAAAGAGTACCATATGTTTCTTGTGATGCATTTATTGGCGCGAATACGATGCGACTGCCAATAGAAATGACTTGCAATAGCAGGTATGATTTATACATTGATCATTCTTTAGGAAATCTTTTTCGTTAAATATTTTATTTTGATTCCATAGTTTAAGTCCGAATTTTTGTGCCCGAAAAGACCCACCGCCTCCTCCTCCACGACCAAAAGTTCGTGGACACGCTCGCAGCTCATCTCTTGATCTTAACCGAATCAGCAAAGCTCAAGAAACAATTACTTCTCCTATTGTATCGCAACTTGCTGATTATTCGCCCGTATCTCCTAACTTATCAAGTAAACATGATGATCAAATAATGTTCTAGAACAGTTTTAATTGGAACTTCTGCTCACACAGATGTTCCCACTTATGTCGAACATAGAGGTGCTTTCACGGTTTATCGGAAAACAGAACCTCAGACGCCAGCTAGAAATTGGGCAGATATACTAAGGCTGAAGTACCAATTACCCGTTTTTACATCTTTGTATAGGTAAGAATGTAGGTATTGTCTAATAAACTTTAACAAGAACGTTTTTAAGTGACAGTGACGATCCTGCAGAATTGAAGAAGCTGATACGATCACTTCAACAACGAATATTTTATTTAGAGAATGTTTACTCAGATTTGATTCAGGAACTCGCGAATGCATTGGAGACGAATTGCAATCTTGAAGCAAATATGAAATTAATCTCTGCTTCAAAATAAGCACAATTTATTCGTTTTGTTTATCCTCGAGTTGCAAATGAAAGATATTTATTTATGTGTTACAAATATGTAATTTAACCTAAATTATTCCCAATTTTAAGCACAAATATAAATGAATTTGGACTCGTTACATCAGCAACGAAAAGCATTTGACCATTCTCTAAGCCAAGCTCGCGCAAAGTCTTTTTCAGATTTGGTCGAGTTTTTTCTTCAATCGAAGCCACTGACTGAATGTACAAAGTTTTATTCTTACCATCAACTGCAGTCGTAATTCCAGGAGAATGCATTTGATATTTTGGAGACTCTTTCAGATAATTTATTATTGTTTCTAATTTATCATCTATTGAGCAGAACAAGTCTTGAGGAGTATTACTACACGCAGGGCAGTTCTCATTTCGTTCGGCTTCATAAGTATGACTATAAATACCGTCGACATCGTTAAACATCATTGAATTATTCATTGGTGCACAGCAGCTTGTTGCGAGCTTGAAAACTTCGGTAGCGCATGCAGCAGCTATAACTGCATTCGTAGATGCAACTGCGGGTATGATATGCTTGATGACTCCTTGAGTCAGCCGGTAGGTAACACCTTCAATGCCATACTGCTGAGCCCGTTCTAACGCTTTCTCATATACCCACTGAACGTGAGTGTGTTCGTCTCCGTCAAGAGGTATATCTCCGAAAGGTTTTTCTTTTGGCCACTGCAAAATGCGGACGTATTCAATGCAATGTTCAGGTAGACGAGGAGTATTTGCAATTGTGCACAGAGGGAAATTAACTTGCGGCGGAAAAAGATCGAGAGTACATTCAATGCAAGGTGTGATTCCAGGCAAAATGACTCTCGCACTTCCTTTGAAGCCTTCTGTGCCACCATCGATTAAAGGTTTGATAGAGCTTTGGTCAAGAATACTATCTTCATATTCAAGTAGAGAAATGACCATTCCGTTCATCCAACGGCGAGCGACGATAGAGTCGAGTCCGCAGACGATTACATGAAAACTTCGGTAAAAGTCTTCTCCAAAGTCTTGGATTTTGTTGAAATAAGGAGTGACTTTGACACCGGGAATGCGCTCGTTGATGAATTTCGCGGCGACTTCGGCTTTAGATTTGCCGATGTCTTTCTGACGAAAAAGAAACTGTCGATTGAGATTCGACAATTCAATCACATCCATGTCGATGAGATGCAAATTGGTGAAGCCCATCAATGCCAGATCTTTGACCAATTCGCAGCCCAAGCCTCCACTGCCAACAATCAACACTTTGCATTGCGAGAGTGTAGCGAACGCGGCCTCTCCGCACTCGAAGTCTGAATGACAAAAAGGACCGTTTCTTTCGAGAATCTTTCGCAAATTGTTGAAACTAATGTTCGTCTCAATCGACATCTCATTCGTTGATTCGATGCGCGAAGGGTCGCTTTAGAAATTTCGCCGAAACCCACGCTTCACATTTGTCTCACGCTTTCTCTCTCTTCTCAAAACTTTCATTCGAATCTCCATTCGTTTTTTCATTTCAAAACAAATGAAATTATCGCCGAAATCGGGAAAAAGAACGAAATCGAATTCACGAGAACACCGCTCCGAAAGCAAAGCGCAAATGGTCCCGTTTCGCAGCACGTGCGCGCGACACATGTTTTGCTACCATTAAGTTCACGCTTTTAAACATTCGATTTTTTCGCGATTTATCGTAAAAAACTCGGAAAATGTCGTTTTTTGTGAGAAAAAGCAACAAATTTAGAGTTAAAAAGGTATGTGAACAATCCGGCGTTCGAACGAGTGCTTATTTCTTTTTTTTTGGACAGAAAGATGATAAGAAACAGAAGAAGAAGAAAGCAGTTGAATTCGAGGTTTCCTCTGACTCTGAAGACGATGCCGAGATCAATGGAAATCTACGAAAACGAGCGATAGAAGAAAGCGAGTCTGAAATCGAAGAAACCGCGCAGGAAAAGAAAGTGCGATTAGCGAAAAAGTATTTGGAAAATATCGAAAGACAGGAGAAGGAGCGATTAGATGACAATCTCGTCGACGAGGCTGTCAATGCAAGACTCAAAGACGAAGTTTTAGAAAAAAGCGGCTATTTGTTTAAGAGAATTGCAAACACCTATTTGCCGCCTAATGAGGACGACATTCGCTACCTAAAAAATGGACACAAACTTCCCGTCACATGTGTCTGTGTCTCTAATGATTCACTTTATATTTATTCAGCGTCAAAAGACTGTTCTATCATAAAATGGTGTCTCAACACTGGTAAAAAGATAAAAATAATTCCTGGAGGCAGAAAAGGCACTGAAAAATCTCATGTTGGTCATTCTGCATGTGTTAATTGTTTGGCTATTTCAAGTGACGATAAATTTTTAGCTTCAGGGTGTGATAATAAAGTAATCAATATTTGGAATCCAGAAACTATGGAATTATTGAAATCCTTTTCGGGTCACAGAGATGTTGTGACGGGTGTTGCCTTCAGAAAATCTACGCATACCTTGTACAGTTGTTCTCGTGATAAATCAGTTAAAGTGTGGAATTTGGATGAAATGATATATGTAGAAACTCTTTTTGGCCACCAGGAACCAATTACAGCCATAGATAGTTTACTTAGAGAAAGGACAATCACTGCCGGTGGAAGAGATAGAAGTATTAGGGTTTGGAAAATTATCGAAGAGTCTCAATTGATTTTTGAGGGACATAATGGTTCAATTGATTGTGTGAAGCTTATCGATGAAAACCATTTTGTTTCCGCAGGAGAAGACGGGTTAGTTTTCGACCCTCATTTAATCTTTTATTTTGAACTTATTCAATTTTTTACTTCTAGTTCAATCTGCCTTTGGGACACCTCTAAGAAAAAACCTGTAACAGAAGTTCCTCATGCACATGGAGCAACTACATCGACTTCTAACTGGATCTCTTCACTAGCGGTTTTGGTTAATAGTGATCTTTTTGCTTCAGGTAATTGTCATTTTTCAAAATTATTTCTCTTTTTTTCTTACTGTTTGCTTTTTAGGTTCTAATGATGGTGTTATTCGATTTTGGAAATGTTCTGATTTCAAGAAAATCGATGAGATGTTTATAGTCTCTGCTGTAAGAGCTATATATTTAATTTGGATAGTAATTATTTAAAATTTAAAATTCAGATTGGTTTTGTAAATTGTATGCAGTTTTCTGCAAATGGGGAGTATTTAGTCGCCGCAATTGGACAGGAACATCGACTTGGAAGGTGGTGGCGGTTGAAGGAAGCCAAAAACTCGGTTATCATAATTCCCTTAAGAAGAAAAAACGAAGAAGACCAATAAATATTTCATTCCGTGAAATAAACAAGCATAAGAACATCAATTAATTGAGATTCACGTGATTTTTTAATTTTAAGATTAAATTAAATTAGTTTGAAGCAAATCAGAAGCAATTAATATTTTATTTTTATCTGGTTTACGGAAAGAGCCAATTATCATAAATGAGGTGGTAATGCAGTTATGTTTACTTACCTCATTCCCTTACAATATGCGGTATGCCATACTATAAGAAATAAAGCGGGATACCGATCAATTCGAGGTATAAAAGCATGCCACATTAGGAAGTCCAGAAACAAGAGGCCAAAATTGTTATTCAATAAATTGTTAGTGAAACAAGTTAAAAAAATTAATCAAAATAAGTGATAAAATTAAAAATGTATTTTAAATGGTTCAGTTTTTAAAGGCATACCGATTTAAAGTGAAAAGAGGGATATGCGATAAAATCGAATTTCAGGACACACCGGTTTGACGCATATTTTGAGGGAATACGGTAACTGCATTAACGCTTGACATTTATGAAACTTTTTTCCTGTCTACAATAGTACATTCTTGTGCGAAAAGTCTCCAAAATGATATTGCTGTATAAAAACCTTAGTAGTTAATTCTAACAAGAGAAGGTTTTCGACTATTCCTCTACTCTATGGTCAAACCAACTTTTTTATGTAGATTCGAGGACGAAAAAAACAATGGCCGACGTCATTTTTGCGTGCGAGCATTCCTTCGTGGTAAGTATTTTTAATGTAAAAATAAATTTTATGTTTAAAATACTAATGAAAACATATAATGTAAATATTAATGGGTTCTTTTAATGAGTTAAATAATACGTATTTATATTCGATGGGGTAAGTCTTTTTATTAGAAATTTAAACGTAAAATTTATTTTTACATTAAAAATACTTATTTAATGTTTTAAACCAATTTTTGATAAAAAATTATAATTATTCTCTTTTTTACCATAAATTTTGATAATTTAAATCCATTCACTTACCAATTACAAAAACATACACTTAATCGCACAGAAATCTTCCCATTGTTTGGATTTATGTAAACAAAAATTGAGTGTAGGTTAGCTTTGCCTAGAGCTAACGAGAAATTTTTAAAAATTTAGCTAGATAACATAAAATTCAATTTTTGAACACGAGGAATGCTCACATGCAAAAATGACGTCGGCCATTGTTTTTTCTTCCTCGAATCCATATAAAAAGTTGGTTTGATCATAGGTAAAGGAGAACAGTCGAAAACCTTTCCTTGCTCTGATAATTTGAAATGCGCGCATTGAAACTCGATCACGAGATTTGTGAGTGACGAGCAGAACGCGAAAAGCGTGGAATTGTCTCGAGACACGAACCATGAGTGAAGACGAATTAAGAGCTCGCAATTTGCGCGGATTATTGCAGTTTTGCGTCGAACAAACCGCTCGTGAAGACAACACTTCGTCTAATGCTGAAGCGATGTCCGAAGAACGGCGACAATGGCTGTCGCAAGTGATAGGATCGATCGGCAATCAAGTCGAACAGATGAAACAGAATGTCGATATCGTTAAAAGCTTTCTAAACAGTGGCGAAGAACACGAGACCGACGAAGTCATCGAAGCAATCGATAATTTGATAGACATTGTTGCGCAGATTGATTACGCAAACGATTTTCACAAAATTGGTGGATTCGAGATTTTGGCTCCTCTCATTTCCTGCAACAACAGCAAACTCCAAATTAAAGGCTGTGATCTTTTGGCCGAAATCGTTCAAAACAACAAATATTGTCAGAAAGCTGTGGTTGATTACAAACTGCTTCCCCTTCTCGTCTCAACTCTCGACACTGATCCTGACGAAGAAGTAAGAATAAAAGCATTGTATGCGATTTCTTGTCTTTTGAGAGGCAATGAAGACATCCAGTCACTGTTTGAGTCACAATTTGATGGATTTTCTGTATTATTGCGATCAATACAACAGTCTAGCACAAAGTTGCGTATTAAAACTTCATTCCTGTTGACATCGTTGTGTCAGCAACAGCCACGATTCAAAGAAGCTCTTTGGAAAATGGGGTTTGTCGAGCAAATAATTGCAATCCTTCATCAGCCACACAACGAAACGCATGAATTCTTGCTTTCTGCCCTTTACGCTCTCGTCTCTGAACACGAACCATCGCGAAAAGAATGTCAAAGAAGCGAACTTAAATTTGAATCGTTGCTGCGCTCAAAATTGCAGCAAATTAAGGACAGAGATGAGTGTAAAGAAGAGATAGAATACTGCGAGAAATTATTATTGATTTGTTTTAATAATGATACCCAAATTGAAAGCGAGAGGTGATGAGTTACAGGGAGTTTCTCATTGTTCATGTTTTGGGAAATACCAACTTTTCATTAATGAGTTGCGTTAACGGCAAATAATTCGAAAGTTGGACAGGATCTAATAAAGCCTGAGGAGGGATGTGCACCACTTTCAAACTTCCCTCACGAAGCGTTTGTTCTCGTAGTAAATAATTTTTGCCATCCTTTTGTGATTAAAACATTACAAATTTAATCTATTTGTCAGCTTTACCTCATAATAAAAACGAGTGTCAAAAATTCTTGTCATCACGTTGTCAACGCGAAGAAAGTATCTCAAAAGTATGAGAAACCTTTCCTTCATTACTCTCTGTAAGAAAAACAAAATTCATTTACTAATCGAAACGTCAAAGTAAAGAACATACGATTTTTACAGAACATTTCGCGACTCCATTATCTGCTAATTCATCTTCAAAAAGATTAATGTCGTCATAGAAAAGAATCTCTTCTTTTTGGCGGAGTTTGTCGACATCAATTCTTTCGATCGCATTTTCGATGCTGAAAGTTTCGTTGTTGTCATTAACGAGGAGATCACCAATGTATCGAGTCGAAAATGTCCAGTTGTATGGTTTACTTATTCTGTTTGCAAATTGATTCTCATTTCTTGCTTCAAGCCATGCATCGGCGACATCCACTTTCAATGGATCCTTACAGTTTTCCACGCATTTAAGTGCCGAAAGACAAGTAAATTGCAGACCACATCCACTCGAGTGCTGCAATCGCAACAAGTTTTTCGCAAATGTCATGTCTGGAAAATTAGGAATTTGCAATTCTTGTTGAAATCTGGTAAAGAGGAAAACAAAGATTAAGCGCTCAAATTGCACTCAAATTGGCAATAAATTAAGGATGGACCGACTTGCAAAAGAGACATTTGTCATCATTTTCTTTTTCGGCGCAATTCTCGATGCATTTCGAGTGAAGAATGTGACTTTTACGCGAAACAACAGTCCATTGCTTGTGTTGAAATGTCTCTTCGCGAATGCCGTCGAAATCGATGCTTTTAACTTCAGCTGACATTTGTGAGAATGCAGCTCGCGTTACGTGCGTTTATTGCAAACACTCTTCCGCGCGGAGGCGATCTCAGCGGACACTGAGATGAGTTCGATCGCTCACAACGCGATGTCACTTTCGAAGCGTGCATCGCTTCGATTTGCAAGCGACGCCTCTTCGGAACAGACGCGAAACTTACGTCGCAAAGTGAACGACACACTGTTCGAAAGCGGTCTCGGCGATGGAAATATGCAAACCGATTGTCACCTGTGAGTCGCTGCCGATTGCACCTTTCCTCACTCTCTTCTGTTTCAAACAGACACCGAAAAAGACATCGCGATTCCTGAGCAGTTGAAGGCAAACATAGTTCACGATATTCCTCAGGAAGGCATCGAATGGCAAAGGTTTGCTGCGCTTTAATAATTTGCAATTGAACACAATGTCCATTTACAGGTCATACGGACGAAGTGTGAAAACAGTTTTTCTCGAGGCACAATTAGTTTCATTTTGCGATGATCATTTGCAAGATGCTTCCGTCTTTAATAACTTGTTTGAAAAACCACTGCTTCATACTTTTTGGCTGGAATGTTACGATATTGATACTTACAAGATTTCAGTTCGCGATGAATTAATTTCGTGGATTGCAAGGCTTCAGAAGCATGGGGTGGTCGATTGGCTAGTGATTGTTTTTGAGAGCGCTGAAAGCAGGAAAATCAACAAAAGTAAACTATTGTCGCGCTCTTCCGTTGTTGACAAAATAAAAGCTGATTTTCCTCAAAATGTAAAAAACGCTGCCGAAAGATGCGTGTCCTTAACGGATCCTTTGAATCCAAAATCAAACGAAGCTTATCAACAACTTTTACAAAGAATACGTTCCCTGTTATCAAACGCTTGTTCACGACAGTTGTCTAAATATGAAGATTTTATCCGAATGCAGAGAGAAAATCGTAATTCTCGCGATTGGAATTTTTTTCGATTCTTTATAATGCAGGAACAATTGGCGTTTGCCTTTGAAATGTTTGGTTTATTTGACGAGGCGCTTGTGCAATACGATGAACTCGATGCTCTATTCAGTCAATTTGTTCTTAACTCAAATGTTGGCGGTATTCCCGTTTGGTTAAAAAATTTAAGTGAACGGTGTGATGTTTGGCATGGACTATGTTTATCGAAAAGTGTTTACACTACTTTAAGAAACAAAATTAAAGATGAGAGCGCAAACTTGCTAGATTTGAGGAATTACTTGTTTGCGAGACAATGCGAGTTGCTGCTGCTTCACAATAAGCCATGGGAAGTTGCTTCTCGCTCTTTGCCTTTTCTTCAAAATTGTGTAAATGAACTTAATTTGATTGAAGTGAGCTTTCTTTGTATCTTTCAAGAAAAGCATAATTTTATTTTGTTGAAAGGTTGATCTCACTGAAGGAGCTGTAGCTTGTTGGGTATTTCTAAGCGCTCTCGAAATTCTTCAAAAATGCGAAAGATACAGTGATTCATCTCAGATGGAAACTTACTCCCGTTTCACCGTTGGCCTTTGGGCTTATGCCAGGAAAAAGGTGTTTTTCTATTGCAATTTTTTACAATTTTTTATAAAATATTTTCTAGCTGGAAGAACTAGGAATTCTTTGCGGTTTGATGCCTGACATGAGTCTCACATCTGATTGTTTGATAAAAGTAGTTACATTAATTGCTGGAATGGGACAAGACCCTCACTCGGGTAAATTTTTAATTTTAACATTCATCGCTTATATTTTCTAGAACAGGAGATGAATCGCAGCCAAGTCCTCAAATGCGCTTGAAAGAAGCATTATCAAAGCCAGAGTCATTTTTGAAGCAGTACCTGGAGATATCGGAATTAACAATGGGTACTTATAAGCATATTGGACACTTGAGATTTGCAAAACTCATAGGAAAAGAATTAGCATTTTTATATATGTAAGTGTTTAATGCAAATCTTGGTCCCATTTTAAAATTGAAATTTCTAGGAAGTTAAACGAACATCAGAAGTCTTTACCGTTTCTATTAGATCTTGAAAAAACCTATCTGATCGAAAAGTGGTCGACCCTTCTGATGGACATTAGAAAGTACATTCTTAAATGCTATGAAATTTTAAATGATTATAAGAAACAAGTTCGATACAATTGTCTTTTGGCAGCGACTTCTATGACAGAAACCTGTCAGAGCGAATTTTTAGAAAAAGCTAAAAAATTAGTTGACGAATATGAACCAAGCGAAGAATCTTTTGTAATGAATATGGATGAAATATTTCCAATCATATCTTTGAGTGTTTCCCGAAAGGAGAGTCTCTCAACTTTTGAATTGGTTTTGAAAATTGAAAGTAAATTATGTCAGCCTGTCCATTTTGAAAGATTAATTGCATTTCTGCACTATGAGCCTCAGAAGCCTGTTAGAAAGAGCAATAAGTCCGAATCAAATTGTTGTTCACTTCAAAAAGCATCAAAATCTCACTCAGAAGATATACCAACTTTCTTAACATTCACATCTTCTGTTGGCGTCGGTGTTCAATGTCCAAATATAACAAAATGTTTAAAAAGGAGTGATAGTCAAGGTACTCTTAACTTGGATGGAGATTTGCAAAAACCCGATCTGAGTGATTATTTTTCTCTTTCAAACATTTCATTGAATCCTGGCATAAATGAGTTTCATCTTACTTTCGAATCGCCATCACGAAAGTGCGGAATCTATTCTCTCACTCAACTGTATTTAGATTGGAATGACCATGTCTCATTTGCATCTCTTGCATTGCCAACACACGTTTGCTTTGAAGTAATAAGTGAAGAACCACGTTTGAAAGTAATGCGCCCAATGACATTATCGGAACCCACTGATCTGATTTCTGGACTTCTTCAGCGAATATCTCTAGAATTAGGCTGTGGAAGTTATAACTTTGTAGAAGGAACTTTGTTCAACATACGTGCTTCAAGAGGTTTAAAAATTAAACTAGAAACTGAAGTCGACTGCATGATGGGCGACGAAGTCTCTTTGGTACTTAAGAGCACCCTAAAGCCATTTGACATTTATACTATTCCATTGATTGTATTTGCGAGTTTATGTAACCAAAAAGACGCAAGTGCAACTGAATATCAAATTTCTCTTAATTATCGTTTTCCAGGGTTCGAGAATTCGACTAAATTAATTGCAGCTTTTCATATGATCCCCTCGTTTATATCCACAATGAAGCTTCATACTTTGAACAAGCGAAAATTAGTAGAAATACTTGTTAACGGTATTACGAATAGTAGATTTGAACTAATCTCTGCTGATTTGCACTTGGTAGAAGCAAAAGATGGTGATGTTGAAATTAAGTCATTAATTGGTCCAAAAACATTTGTGGTCAAAAAAGATCAAACTGCTCATTTACTGTGGGAACTCATAAGTGAGAATTCAAATGCAACGGCGAAATCGATTTTATTTGAGGTAAAATATAAACCACTCGATGGATTGAACCCCAACACAGAACTCTATGATTATACATGTGATTTTAAGCTAAATGATTACCACACACAATACAGTATTCGAGCTACTGTTGAAGCCCAAAAGGGACATGAATTTTGTCGTGTAGGCAGTTTATGTCATCTTTATGTAATTATCGAGAGACTTGTATCTTCTATTTCGTTTCCATCAATAATGTACGAAGTCATCGCTGACGGTAGTTTTTGGAATATAAGTGGACGGACCGCTGGAGTTCTGAATGAAACATCAGAAAACGTATTTAAATTATCATTTGAAATTCTGCCGCTGACTACAGGTTTTTTACCTCTGCCAAGTATTCGCCTTTCTAAATACATCGCTTGTGAGAAGCAATCAACAAATGCTAACGTAGCTGAAGCTAAATTGGTTGCTTTTGACACTGGGCAAGTTTACAACTGGAGTAGAGGATTGCAAATAAACGTTTTGCCATCATCGGGGCTCATTATTGCAGAATAAAATCTAGGCGACCAGTGATCATAAGCAACTAGTCAGCAATTTAAATATAGACAAAAATTTTTATTGAATCACAAATTTAAAATAACTTCAATATTTTTAATATTTCACAATAAAATTGATCTTCAGCATTAATGTTGAAGAGTTAAGTTTATTATTCAATAATTTAATAGGTAATTAAAAAAACATAGAATTTAAATCACTTTCGACATGTTTCGATCAACACTTTGACCATTTGAAAACAATGAAAAATCAAAACAATGATCACATTCACTTTCGCAAAGCACGAATTCAGAAATCGTACGGTTTTATACCATCATCTTGATTGAGATTGTTAGTTTTCGTTTTATGTACAGTCAGAGACAGAATGTTTTGCATCTAATCATGCAATCGACACTGATATCGTACATTTTAAATGCAAAATATAGATTAAAGCTAAAGGAAAAAGATAGAAATTTAACTATTAACTTCAATTCAAGCGAAGCATTTTGAAAATGCCTATTACAGACATAAAGACAAGGTTTAAATTTGTTCTGCTTTACCATATGGGAATGGAACCGATTTAGATAGCCCGTGATTTTTCCTGTGACGTTAGAACAGTCCTTAGATGGCTAGAACGATACAGCAACACAGATGCGGTCGATCCGAATTACAGAGACAAGTGAGGGAGCAAATGAGCGACAACGGAAATCGAAGATCTCGAAATAGTTTGTGATTCAATTGAAAATCCTTTTCTTACTGGAGTTGATATAAGCAGATGGTGCAGCGTGTCAGTTTGGGGATTACTTCGAGTGAACTTGGACCTCTCTTAAAAATTGATGGGTTATTTAATGTAGAAAAATATTCAGAAATTCTTGAGGACGTTGCTTACAATTATGTCCAAAGTAAGTTTAATCATTAAGTGTCATTCTAGGCTCAAGACAACTCCAATTCATACGGTTCATGATATTCAAAAATGGTTTCATTTTAACTTTAAAGAACAGCTTAATTGTTTTGTTTTGCCTTGGCCCGCAAGATCGGGTGATTTAAATCCGATTAAAAACATTTGGGGCTTAATCAAAAAGATTGTCTAACCACCCTTTGTACAATTTAGAATTTGTCTTATTCTGGGCTATTAAACGTGAATGGCAAAGCATTAGAAGAGATGTAAGAACTTGCAGCAATTTGGTAAGTTCAATGCCTACAAAGTGTCAAAAGCTTATTGAATCTCGCGGCGGTCCTGTACCATATTAAATATGAACACCAAATTTAATTGCAAAAATAAAATAATTTTGCATATTTTCCCTTAACTTTTATCTGTATTTTGCATTTAAAATGTGCGATATTAGTGTCGATTGCATGATTAGATGCAAAACATTCTGTCTCTGACTGTACATAGATTGATCCACGTATCTTTCTTTCGTTGTATCTTTTACAAGCATTTAAAATTTTTTTAAAAGTTAAGTTTATTATTTTAGTTCTTTTAACTAGTTCATAAGTGAGCACTTTATATTGTAAATTATTTAAACAAAAGTTGTGCTGAAATCTTATTCGATTTCGAAATGTTTTGGAATTGGCAAGGGATCTAACTAATTTTTGTTTGAAATTAATTTTCCCATAGACTTTATATATCAAATATCTTTGAACATTGATAGATGGTGACAGAAAAGGTAGATTTTCAATATTCAGCAGTGATCTAGAGTCACTTTTCAGCTCTAAAAAATAAGCTGCGTTTCATCTCTTTTCACGCAAATTAATTTTTCGCGATAATCAAACGAGAGATTTTTTCTCTATCTTAAAAGAATTGTGTGTAAATCCAATTTTTTTCTGACAGCATTAATTTACGTGATGAAATTATTGAAAATGGCACGTGCTGAAACTTGCAAGTTTTATATGTAAAAATCAAATTATTTTATGTCAACGTTTGAAATTAATTTTTGTTTTAATTAAAAACGCCATTTGGGTTATCTTGTATGTTTTTATAGCTTACAAACCCTTTTTTATATTATAAAAATGAATTTTCAATGTTTAAAACGTTAATAATCTGTTCAATTTTTCACATAAACATAATGCACGAGAATTTGTTAATTATAAACGTTTGCTCCTGCTTAGATTACGTACAAGTGATTACTAAATGATAACCACAAGATAAAAAACGGTGTCGACAAATTTTAGAAGTATATTCAAGTGGAATCATTTTCAAAAAATTTCATTAACTTTTACTTTACGCAACCCGTGCTTTCACGGCATAAATGAGCATTTAAAACGATTCCGGATTTTTGCTGAATGACATGTGGCTTTTTCAAAATCGTATTTTCTCTGTTCAAATCAATTTTTCAAAAATGCCGTAGACATTTGAGAAATATGATGTGTGAAAGTAACATTTTTGAACAGCTTTTGATAAAAATTGTCTAGATTAAAATTTCAGTGCGTTGAAGCGTTGCTTGCATTTACATAAAACGAGTTCAGTCAATGACAGAATGTTTTGATATCTTAGCTATAAAAAACGGCAAGTTTAATTCATTAAACTTGCCGATTTTTTTTATACGAATATTAAATTAATTGATTTAATGAATCGCGAAATACTCTGTCATTGACTGTAACATGATTCCGAATGTTAAACGAATCATTGAAATCTAAGTTCTAAATGTTATTATACGATGATATTTTATATTGAGCTTTTTCAGTTTGAATCGTCTGCTGATTAATAAACTTAAATTATGAAATTCATGCTTTTTGAATTCTCTTTCTTGAATTTTCTTTGACATTCTAATTAGTTAAGTGCGAGTAAAGTTTAAATTTCTCCTTAAATTTTATATTTTAAAATCAAACTCACTGATCAAAGTTTTTAAAAATTTGAAAAAGTTTTTAAGTTTAACATATTCAATGGTCCGTTGTGCTTTTCAAAGTTTTGACAACGTTTGGTTCATTTTCTGTTGCGCCTCGTCAGCTCAAGCTATTGCTTGAAAGTGATCACTGATCAGTTTCGTGTGGATCCATATAGTGCGACTTTTGAAGCGCAAATTGTTATTATTAAATTTTGTTTAAACAAAGGAAAAATGAAAGAAATGGTAGTTAAGAAAAGAATAAATAATAAACAAATGGAGCGAGCGGAAAGCATTTTGTTTTACGATCGGTCTCAACAAATTTTTTATTTTAATCAACAGTAGTTGAAACTGTACAAAAAGAATGGAATATTTATTAAAGACTAAG
>NCKU01001362.1:0-26322 GCA_003675995.1 Dinothrombium tinctorium | reverse complement strand
GTAAAACAAATTGAAGATATGCATATTGGTTGCTCGTAATTCGCTAATCATCGGTAACTTTGAAAAGTTTTTTTCGCTTTCTTTTCACAATTCAAAGTGGTTGCAGACATTTGAATGTCATTGCAAACAGAAGCATTTTTTAATAAATAATAATAATAAATTCCCAATTTAATTGTTTTTAATCTATTTCGTTTCGATGCTTTCTCAATATTCACTTAACAAATTTGCAATTGACGTGTGCAAAAATTGATATGATTTTAGCATTACTTGTGGCGGTTTGTAAAAAATAATTTAAAAATCGTCGTTTTTTAACAATAGTTCTATGCAATCTTCACGCCTTTTTTAAACTTTTTATAAGGTAATAGTGAAATTAAGAAATAGACATTGTTTCTCTGACATTTATCGCTATTAATGGCGTTTCTTTATTAAAAAGTTTTATTTCAAATTGATAGCCGGAGCCTTAGCTATCATCTTTCTGTCAATTATCGCCAGAGCAAACTTTTTTTTGAATCTGTATTAACATCAAGTGATTTAATATTATTTATTTCAGCATTTTCTTATTTTTCTTTTGTTTTCATTATTTTATATTTAAAAACAATAAAATTGCACGTTCTCACTAACGATTTCGCAGCGGTGATAGTTAAACGGCCGATCACGGTTGATTCAGAGCGTGTAGTACGAAAATAAACATGTGTAACGATGATTGTTGCTTATATGACAGTGTTCGAATCAGCTTAACACTTAAAGAATTCAACATGATTACGAACAGAAACATGATTGTTGTGCTCGAATATTAAATATTTTTTCTTAAAAATTTTTACTCAATGCGAAATAAATCACAAAAAAAAGAATAATTATTTTGATTTTTCGCTCTACATTAGCCCGATAGAGATTATTTAGCGTGATTTCTTCTTCTAGTGTTAAACTGTTTCGAGCATTGATTGCAAACGCAATAATTCACTTACAGTCGTTGGCAAAATATGTACACAACTTATTGTAACCCAATTACATATTCGTCTTATAAAACCCAATCTGACATCTGTTGGCGGTATTGTTTACTGTTAAATCTTGTTTTCTGAATTTTATACAGTAGATGTCAGAAGGAGTTCCATAAGGTAAATTAAACACCTTTTATCCCACGACTGTATTTTCTTAATAAGATCGTCCGACAACAAAAGCCTGCAGCTTTTCTGTATAGTTGTGTACATATTTTGCCAACTACTGTTGCTGTATTATTGTGTTAGCAATCAATATTCGAAACAGCATAAGACTTGAAAAAGAAATTTCGAAAGCATCGCAATCGCTATCGGGCTTAATGTAGAGTTTGTAAAAATCACAATAATTTGATTTTTTGGGATTCATTTGCTTTATGGAAACATTTCTAATAAAAAATACTTAATATTCGAAAACCACAATCATGTTTCTATTCGTAATTATGTCGATTCCTTCAGGTGTTAAGATGCTTCGAACACTAGTGATATTGAGTAGCGTTGTGGCTTGTGCGCATTCCACGAGATGTTATACAAATGTGAAAAGTTTAACATATTACAAAATGAGTAATTGCTCGAATCAAGTAGAAATAGAATTAATATTTTGCCAACACATTAGCAATAGTCAATAAGCTCCCAATATTTACTCGAGAACTGCGGTTTTGATCGAAAAAGCATCTAACGCGTGTAAATTAGAGGTCTGCAGGGGACGAGAATGGAATGTGTCACCTCGCTTTCCCAAACCCATGATTGGAAATGGGATATAATCGGAATGAGTATTCATTCTCATACAGATATCTTATGTGAATGCCATTTGATAAAGATTCTTACAATTTCAAATAAGTCAAGATAATAAATTTCTATACACTCCTAACAAGGTCGTGAGGAAGGCTAAATACTTTTTGCTTTCATATTTATTATTAACTTTTAATTAAATTTATATTACAGAACAAAAATATTTCGATAACGATTAAAATATTTCTAAAACAGCAATTTTCACATTTGTGTATCATTGATTTAAAATGTTTGACTATAACTATATAATATCAGAGATCATATTAATTTCACAGCCTGGATTACACTAAATTTGCGTTTAGCGAACCATTGCGATAGCAAGAATATGAATATGTAAGCGATAAAAATGTTAGTAGAATATAAATTCATTCAAAGAGTGTCGCTAAATGTGTGTCCAAAAGCAATTAAATTATAAGCAATTCTCAAAAGTTTTGATTAAATGTTAAAGTGGTCAAATTTGCATAAAATTTGTCTATAAACATGACAAGATTGAAATTGGTTCACATTGTTAGAATTACAGTGAAACCTCTCTAAAAAGGACACCATGGTTCTAAAAAATCTGACCGTTATAAAGAGGTAGCCGTTATAGAGATGGTATCTTTAATTGAGTTACCCTTGAAGGGTGTTTTATTTTAGTGTCGGTTAGTGGTGGCGTTAAGAGACGTTTTAATGTATAAATACTCTTGAAATTTTTAAGATCCCAACAGTAAACAATAATCTCTTCGAAATACTGTGATCATTCATCCTCTTGTTCTTTGGCAAAAGAAATGAATACTTGTTCAATTGTAGTTTGACTAAAGCTGTACTCTTCGAAATATTTGGTGCTTACATCTTGAAGGCGTTTAAAAACGTTTGCAATCGATTTTAAAGAATTTTGAGGTACACTGTATGAAACACGGTTGCCGAAATGTTCTTTCATTTCAGCTGCAGGAAATATATCTTTCACCAATTCTTGTATTCCGTCAAAGTTTGCGACCGATGATTTCCATTTAATCTCGACTTGATAACCACCTCCATATTTGTCTTTTAGGTGCTGTAAGCTTCCTAAACATCGCAAAACTCCTTTCACCATAATTCCGAGACGCGTGCAGAGAGCGTCGGCTTCTTCCATAGAATGCGTTGTCAACAAAATGCTTTTGTCTTGTCGATCAACCAAAGAAGATGATAATATTGTTTGCCAAAGATAGCGTTTCGACTGCGGATCCATTCCAGTTGAAGGTTCGTCAAGAAGTTGAAGCAAAGGATTTCCAAGAGTAGATATTGCGTAACACAACTGAAAGATGTAAAGTGAGTGCAATTCAATTTGATTTAACTTACTTTTCTTTTGGTACCACCCGACAAGTTTTTGACAGCAACATTGGCAAATTCTTCGATAAATAAAATCTTCATTATGCTAAAAAACAAATACATTTTGTGTGAATAATAAAAGTAATAAACAATAATCTACATATCTGTATATCGCTCTTACCTTTCAGCTACAATATTAACTTTATCTTTGGGCACACCTTTAAATAATGCAAACACGTGCAAATGAGTTTTGAGTGTTAAATTTTTCCATAGAGTATCATGCTGAGGACAATAACCAATAAAGTGAAATATTTCCGATGATGCTTCTATATCTTTGCCGCATATTATCACATTTCCTGCTGTTTGACTTTCTTCAGCGATCATAATTTTGATAGCAGTGGTTTTGCCTGCACCATTTGGTCCTAAGAGACCAAAAACTTCTTGTGGTTCAATCATAACACTCAGATTCTCTATTGCGGTTTTTGAGCTTTGTTTATCTTTTTTCCAAAATTTTAAATAATCGCGGGAAAACTCTTTTCTCAACTCTTCTAAAACCAAAACTGGCTGCTTCTCCATATTTTTTGTAGTCACGTAATTCTTAACTCGATTTCTTTCTTCGACTACATCACTATCTTCTCTCAATGGCATCGATTGGTTAGGCATGTTAATAGGACCGGAATGTAGTTTTAAAATTTCATTAATACTTCGACCAGATTTCAATTGATCGACAATGGGTAAGAGTACTCCATAGAAAATGATGTGAAACACGAGAGCATAGTATGAGATCATTATTTTGCCGTCAAGAGCGAAGTAAGACACATCTTTTCCACTTTGGATTTTCATTAAATAAATGTAGAAAATCCAAGAAAAGGTACCTTGAGGAATGTAAAAGGGCCAGAGAAAGCAAAATATGACGTGAAGTGTTCCACTTAACGACGAATTACTGAAAGTAATCAGAGAAACAAAAGAGAATATGAAAGCTGGAATGTAACTGATCGAGGTGAAAGAGCTTCTCGCAGTTTCTGTTTTGTTGAACATGTGAAGCAGAACATAACTACATAAGAACGATGCGGGAATAAATAACAAGAATACGATTAATGCTGCGGTAAAAGCAGTGAAGTCTTGTAAAAATGGCAATTTCAATAAAAATGCCTGTGAAGCTAGCATCAATATGATTATGATAAGAAATATAATTGAATGAGTCGTGAGAACTGTGAACCAATAACAAAAAGTAGAAACGCCACAAACACGTAGAAAACCTTTGATTTTCGATTCTCTGTCTTCAACAACTTCTGTTGCTAATAATGCAGGAACCATTGGCAATACAATCGATGAGAAAATGATGAATGTGTAAATATTTGGATCAAATTGAACCTTAGATGAAGCAAAAGGTTCACTGTATGTTGAAATTGATAATGACTTATTGAAAAAAGAAAGCCAAAAAACGTTGGTCAAAAGATTTTGCACAATCGGAAGGGCGTGTAACATAGATGAGTTAAAGTACCAATTCCATTTAGTCGAGTCTGGTAAGTAATTGTTTATATCGGCAGCAATGTAACTTTTTCTCAAAATTTCAAAATTCAAGTAGTTATCTACATGCAATGGGTTAACATTTAAATTCTGCAAAGAATTTTCGAATGATTCTAATTTTTCGCTAGAATTGTAGATGAAATTCCGTTCAAATGATGAATATAAATCCATAGAAAGCTTCAAAGATTTCGATTTTGTGCCATTTTGCCCGACATTCTTGGTTAAAAAATAAGAGAGAAGAATTATCGTTATTGGCAATATGATAATAGGTACAATGGACGCTGGCTGTTTGATCATCAGAATAAATCTTGTTTTTAATAAAGTTGTAAAAGTGATAAAAAACGAAGGCTTTATCACCATTTCAATGTTACTTAGTGATGAAAATTCAGATGAAGCCTGAGGTGAACTTGCTTCATGTCTAGTCTCTTCGCCAAGTTTTAAAAACACTTCTTCTAACGTAGTCATTGAGATGCCATAGCTTCTTACTTTAGCCTCTGCAGAGTTCATGAATGATTCGATTTTTGTGAAAAGCGAATGAAACTTGGAAACCTCGGCATGTGGCAACATGTATGATACTTCAACTGGGGATGATTTTTCTGGTTTTGAGTTTGTAATTTCAGAAAACACCAATTCATTGATGAAATTCTTATGTTCATTTGCTGTAACAACAATTTTTAAATGATAACCAACTCCAAATCTATTTTTTAAGAACAAAGAGGTTCCTGCACAACGTAAGCGCCCATTAACCATTATAACCTTTCGATCCGCGAGAATATCAGCTTCGTCCATAAAGTGGGTAGTAAGAATGATGACTCTATTTTCTCGATAGTTTCTCAACAAATTCCACAAGTTTCTTCTTGAGTAGGCATCGACTCCACTGCTCGGTTCATCCAATATGATAATTTTCGGGTCACCAATTAGAGCTATACAAACGCATAATTTTCTCTTTTGTCCACCGCTTAGATTCTTACACGGAGTTGTTGCGTCTTCACTTAAACCAACGGCAGATAACAGTTCTTCAATTTTTTCATTAACATTTAATTTCAGACCTTTCAATTCGGCAAAAAAAGAAAGATGTTCTATTGCGTTTAAATCATCGAAGAGAATGTCTTGTTGTAAACAAACGCCTAACATTTCTCGACAACGCAATACTTCGGCCGGCTTCGAGATGTTCAAATTATACAATTTCACATTCCCTTTAGTTGGAGGTAAAGTGCCAGTTATCATGTTGATCAATGTACTTTTTCCTGCTCCATTGTGGCCTAATATTGCTGTAATTTGTCCTTCGTAAATATCGAGATTGAAATCATCAACAGCTATGACCTCCTTATCTTTTTCTTTAAACTCTTTCGTGATTTTTACTATATTTATAGCTTTTTTAGATTCCCATTCCTCTCCAATCTTTTCAACATCCGCATTGTCTGATAAATAGTTGTTTTCACAATCAATTAGTAAGTCTTTTTTAGTCTCTTTTATCCAATACGAACGATTAAAACAGAAAAATGGCGAATATCGTGGTCCAAATTCACCGGGAACAACGTGATCAAAGTAAATCGCCAAAAAGAAATAAAGAATGATGTCAAATGTTAATAAGACCATAGCCGAATAAGGACAAATGATTGGTTTGAAATCATCTTCAAAAGAGATCTCAGTTGAAATTAACTAAACAAATTGAGATTAAGTATTTAAAAATTAATAACTCAATTTCTTAACTTACTGCTCTTATCCCAAATGAAAACGCTGTTGGCGACAGCAAGGAAAGAAGCCAAAAAACAAAATTTGGAATATGTTTTTGAATTGAGACTATTAGAACCGGCAAAATACCAAACACACATGTAAGAAGGGAGACAACAGAAGATGCGACCTAAAGACAAATTTAAGTGATTCTTCGTTTATTCTCAATTTGCTTACCTTTTCTTTACGAAAAAACGGACTCAACATCATTCCCATTAAGATGAGTGAATAAGCATAGAGCAATGACAAGATGAAAATAATCAAAATATTGCCACTTTCAAATGCATTAAGTAAGTAAAATATAGCACAAATAAGCGTAACCGTTATAAATGATTTTAGAAAATAAATTGCAATCCAACTCAACCTGTTAGATCATTTCGTTAGTGCGGCAAGAGAAATTATTAAATACATTTACCAATATGCTGATACTCTGAGTCCCATCATTAGCATAGCTTCTTTGATTTTCTTCTCTTTTTCCATTACCACATAAGAAGTGAATGTTGAAATTAGTATTAAAAATCCAAATGTAAGACATAGAGGAGCATAATAAGATGAAATGTTGTGAGTTTTCTTGTATTCTTCTTTTGGATAGAGAAAAAGATGTGCTTTTGGTACAATGAGTTGCATGTTTTCGGCATATATTTGCATCAATACTGTATCGACGGCTGTTTGAATGATGGTAAAGCCAGATTCAACATAATGCAGAGAAGGACAGTTGTTAAGTGGTGGACGGCAATTTGCTAAAAAGGAAAACAAAAATTAAAATAAAATATTTTAACTATTTTACCTTTGTCGCCAAACAATGAATACACTGAAGGTAAATAGTCTTGATTCATGTGAATACTGTACGAAACATTGTTCGAATCAAATTTGAAAACAATTCCGACACAGTTTTCAGTTTGAGAGCGCTTTTTAACGTAATCGTTTAGCTCGCTTTGAGAAGTAAAATTGATGAATGATCGTTGAGAGCGCGGTAAGAGTGCAGATAATAATTCTATTATTCTTTTGACTTCGCTGGTGTTTGGTGCAATTAGCCACTCGTGAAAAATTTCAACACCACCTCTATCGTGGCTTGTCATCCCAGTATCTAATGGATCGCCAATAGCTGGGTAAACATCTGTTTTAGCATTTTTCTTTGAAATCGCAACCATAAAGGCCAAATATAAAGGAAACAATATATTCTAAAAAAGAGAGAAATCGAAAATTAGTCGTGTGCAGTAGGTTCAATTATGCAATTAAGTCTTTACATTCTAAAACTATTAAGGAAGTTTCAGATACATTTAACCCAAACATTGTTTATGTAAATCCAATGTGATTATTTCACATTCTTTGTGAGCTATTTGTTTGTTGTTTCAAAAGATATGAGTTCACTTCAATTCTAATTGAACATTTTTTAGCAATGAGTTTAATTGTTTTTTTTGAAAATTACGAATTTATGATCGCTTTGATTTTAGGCCCGTTTTTAGAATTAACTGATGTAATTGTTTTATTTATTCGTATTAAGTGTTCATCATGAATTGAATTTTTTAGTTTTGCGAATGAAAATTTGTTAACGAATCGACATTTCAATTTGGTTATATTATGAGAACATGCTATTCCTTTAATATTGTTTATTCCTTGATTGCTCCTCAATGAAATTGTATACTCAGTCAGCAAAATGTTGAATTTGATAGCAGATTCACAAATTACCGCTGCTTCTAACTTTAATGTGTTCATCATTTAAGTCAAAAATGTGGATAGCGTATCATTCAATGTACTTTATTTTACATTATATTTCAATGATACATACACTGTATGTACTTACACATATGTACTTACTCATCACTCGAAAGGATGCTGTTAAACAAGTCAGCGCAGTTTGCTCAAATGTAAAACAGACGAAAACATTCACTCTTGGCTCGAGAACTTTAATTGATAAGAAGCACAAAAAAATGCATAAAGGTAATCACTTTGATTTGTAGCTAAAATTTACCTCTAATTTCAAAGTACACTCTGTTCACTTAAAAACAAGTTTTCTCTATGCTTTCATAAATGAATTTGTAAAGACCGTGAATTAGACAAGATAAACTTCACATCTTAGTAATCGAAATGATTAAACATAAGATTGAATGATCGACCATTAACCTTTATGTTTTAAGTCGAAAATGAATAATTAATCAGTGAAAAAAACATACGACAATTAAATTGAGAAAAGAGAAAATGTTTTCAATCAAATTGTGTTACTCTTACTCATGTAGACAATTAACGAGCTTTAAATATAGAATAATTAAATAAAGACCTTTTAAAATAAAGCTCTTGTAAGTAAAAAATTGCGTAAAGTTAGAGAATTTAGTGGTCCTTAATTTGGGAGAAAGGAAAAATAATGTGACAAAAGTAAAACTCTTTTTTAAATTTTTACTCTATGGTGAATTCAAGCCAATTATTTCAGCTACTCATAAAGTAAAATAAATTTGACAAATGAACACGCACATATTGGCCCCAATTTCATTTGAGAATGCATGCAAACACATTTGTTGAAATAGTTTTTAATTAAAAATTTATGAAATGCCTAAATATGAACAAACTTTTAAAAATATTCGCCACTAATTGTTAAAAAAAAAAGATAAAACTTCAAATAAAAAAATCCCAAAAATTGGTAACTAGATCTAGTCAGTCTAGGTTGAAATCCGGAGCAAGACCTAAAACGCATAACCTTTTGGTTGAACCATATCTTGCAAAAGTAACCAAGCTTAAAAAATTAACAATCTCTTAAACCTCAATTATCCCTATAAAATTTTTTGTTGATCGGAGAGAATTTTCTAGGATCGATCATTGATACTCTTATTATTTAATAACATCAATTTTGATCATGGTTCAGGAATAAAATTTAAGCGCCGTTAAAAGTAAAATTAGCACTCTTACAGTCTTTACAAATTCATTTAACTAGCTTTCGAAAACAAACTGCGCATTTGAAGCAATTGTTGCATTTATTTAATGCAATGATGAGTTGGCTGACTTTGCCGGTGGTATTGTGTTTAAATACATTGTCAATTGTGTTTTTTAAATACTTAAATCAATTGTGTTTAAATACAGTAAAACGCACAAAAAATCCCCACCCGACCATGTATATAGGTTTAAACTTTCGTTTACGACTTCAACCGTTTTTGTTTATGGTGTAGTGTTTGGTTACATGCCTAAAAAGACTGACCGACACTCCAGCAACTTTAAATGCCAATTGTAAATAAATAAATCACAAGTTCCAAAATTTAAATATTCACATCTGTTTTTCACTAGAATTATGTAAATCTCACCCAACTACCCTCTTTTACTACTTCTCGGTACGTCTTACACAAGGAATCGGTGAGATACATGTGTGATCTGATGAAGAGCGGAGAGACGCTCGAAATATTATCACTTTGTTGTAAAAGCAAAAAATTTGCT
Organism: Dinothrombium tinctorium; assembly: GCA_003675995.1. Classification (NCBI taxonomy): domain Eukaryota; kingdom Metazoa; phylum Arthropoda; class Arachnida; order Trombidiformes; family Trombidiidae; genus Dinothrombium; species Dinothrombium tinctorium. The sequence continues at coordinate 16,567 of NCKU01001362.1, read as the reverse complement.
TTATTCAAAGGTTAATTGCTTGCTTGTTGTGAACAAATAAATTATTCTAACTGTTTGAAAAAGCAATATGAAAGTGATTCTAGTATATTTTGACTTGGATACAAACAAACCGTATCCAAGTCAAAATATACTATTTATTGCATTATGGGATGGAGGACATTTGTGCGTTTTACTGTAAACAGCGATCAATATTTTATGCTAAACGATATTCAGTAATGACAATAATTGAATGTGTTCTGACCGTGTTTTGATAAATTGAATACAAAATCACTTTCAATGCATTAAAGCGTGAAACAAAACATTCGTTTTCATGCTTTTGAACTTAAAAAGATGAGAAAAGCGAAGCATCGAAACTCACGGTTATTGTTCGCCATTTGTTTCGTTTACAAATGACAAGATTGCGTTTGAAACAAGCTGTAAACTGCTGAATCCACATCTTGTTTAGTCAGCTTCGCTGTTAGAAATGAGATTTTAAATACTTTTTAATTGAATAATTGAAACACAAAAATGCGATCGCGTTTCGCGTCTTTCTCATCCATCATTTCACTCGCTTTAGAATATCGGTCTACGCGAGATGGCGTTCTCTTCGCTTGCTTTCGATCGATCGAAGTTTGTGCGAAGAAACTTTCTTAAAATTGAATTAAATTGGAATTGATTTTTATTTTACGTTTAATTCACTTTTTTTCACTTAAAATATTCTTATTTTTCTGAATTTAAAAATAATTTAAAATTTAAATATGTTTCCTGCTTTTTCAATAAAAATTAAATGCGAATTGAATTTATTCTTTCAACAAAGCACTAATGCAAAAGTTTGGAGTTTTTTTTTATATCTGATCAACTTTCACTAAACGCTAGTCTCTAACTTAAATGTTCAATTCAGTGAACTTATTCCGAAAGGGCCTGTCCAACAATGCATATATTATTAGAAAGGCCCTTTCGGAATAAATTCATTCAATTATTAAGCGAAGTGTTACATTTCACAAATGATTTTCATTTTTTTTCCTTTTTGAGCCCGATTCAGATCTCAATGAAACTTATTAGTTTGTAGATAGAATTTTATGTGTGCATTAAGAATTGCTCCCATCATAGGTGCGAATTTTGTGCGTTAAGCAAATTATTCGCGTGCTTACTTTAACATTAAGTCTATGCAAAAAAAATTGCTTTTTCGTTTGCGAGCCAAATTCTCAACCTATTTTTTATCCGATTTATTTTAAAATATTATTTTTGTGCGTTTATATTTTTTATTTTTATTCTTCTTCGTCTAAAACAACTTAAAAACAATTTGTCCACACAAAAATCCCCCGCCCCATAATGCGCATATGCATGGTAGGGTGGGAGATTTTTGCGCGGTTTACTGTATCATTTTCAGATATTATCTTGAAATAGCAATTAGTAAGTATTTTACTTTAATATAAAATAAACATGTTTAAATTCGGTTGAAAATCGGAATCGGAAAAAATTTTTCCAATAGACTTAACGTTAGAGTATGCACGCACTTGCTTCATGCGTAACATTCTCACCTGTGAATTTCTGTCTACAGAATAAGTTTCGCTGAAATTGAAATCGGATTAAAAAAAAGAAGTGTTATTGTTTCACTTAACAATGATAAACTTGTCACTATAAGTTGAGTTGTTTTTTTTTTATGAATATGATTTTTAAATATTGATACAACATTGATTCTTAATTCAAAAAATTTGATGGACAAATGTTATTATTTCGAAAATTGTTTTTAAAAACAATTATTTGTCTGGTACAGTTCATTTCATCTATAGGTTCATCTCTTTTTTTATTTCTTTTTTTTTAAATCACGAATGAATTCCTTGTATTTGACTTCAGTGTCGATGCAACTTTGCCATTCGTAGACAAAAAAATGACAGTTAACAATAATGCTTCCAGAAATTCAAAGTAAACACCAAAGTGATGCATTTTGCGGTACTTTTAGTCTATTCGAATTCATTAAAACAGTTTTTTAAAAACAATTTTCGGTTTCTAACTTCTTCAATTAACATTTAAAATCGGCTTTGAAGGATGGTATTTTGAAAAATCGCTTTTGATCTCAGATCTTCAGTTCTTTACGTCAAATAAAGTGACAATAGTTGTTTGAATTGTTTCTTGTTTCATCATCTTTATTTAAACGAGAGAAAGTTGTTGGTTTTGAGACTTTCGCCTGATCTTTTGGGATCAGGTGCACACTTTTTAAATCGAGTCCAACTCCATCCGCAAACGTGACACTTTTACTTCTTCGATATTCTTCTGATTTATTTCCGTTGTTTTTAATTGAATTACTATTTGGTGCTGATAACCGCCGTTTCACATTTATATCGAAATCATTATTTTCACTTTTGAGTTCTAACGATAAGCCAGCAATTTCAGTCACTTCAATCTCATTGAAAAATGTACTCTTAGAATTGACTGGACTAAACTGACCGGACTTCGAAGTTAATGAAGACATCACGAAATAAGTACTCGATGTTTTAATTGTTCTAAAATTGTGGCAAGCAAAAATGCTTTAGAAAGTTTCTAAACAAGTTTAAGTAATCACTAGCGATCTTAAGTGAGAGGCCAACAATTTAACTTTAATATTAAAAAAATCACTTACCTTTCTAGGGCTGAATCGCTAAAAATGACTTATGTTCACACACTAAATTTAAATGTAAGTAGCAAAATGTTTAAAGTTTGTGCGCAATAAATTTTTTCGAGAAATTGCGATAGCAAACTTTAAAAAGAGCATGTCCATTAGGATTAATTTCTTTGATGTTTATTATATTATTTAAATAAATTACTTATAAATTATAACTTTCATTTAAGTTGTAAATTACTTTTAAATTTTTAACAAATCCTTAATTACATTTTAATTACTTTTTGATCATTGATGGTTTGTGTTTGCTCATTTAACCTTCTGATCTTTCTAATCACATGAATTTAAAACGAAAACTAGTAAATACCGTTATAGTAGTTAAATTAATTGAATTTAACAAATAGGAAGTTTCTTAAGCCGATTTTCTTTTTTTGACACAAACTGATTTAAGCATAAAAATAACTATTGATTGAAGTAGGGTATAGTAATTGACCTTTAAATAGGTAGAGTTTATATAGAGAAAAAATATCTCGTTCCTGGAAAAATTCGAAAAGGGAAATTTTTACTTCTTAAAAAAGCAGAAGAATTTTAATGAAATATTTAATCATTATTTCTTTTTTAATCATTTTTTTTTAATAATCGCCTAGGTTAAAAAGATTTGCTGTAAATACTTGATTCTTATTCTATGCGATGCAAATAATGTAAAAAATTGTTGATAATGTTTGATCACGGAATTGAACATATAAAATTTATTACTTTCATTTTCACTTGAAATAAGTAAAAAGCAAGAGATCATCTAATTAAATTTTATTACAAAACATTATGTAATTGTAAATTGTATTAACATTGGGAAATTTTCGTGCTAATTTAGTTTAAAATTTTGTGATTTTAAACTTTTTAAAAGAATGCGTCTGTAATATATCAAAAATTTGAAAAGTGCATTCAACAGTCTTCAGTAAGATTAATTAAAATCAGAAAGAAGAAAATGTTGGTTTCAGCAATTAATGGTTAGAACTAGGGACGATTTCAAAGGGCTTCCACTAAAATTGCCGTAAATGAGACGCAAATGTAATTAACTAAAAGAATATACAATGGAATATAATAATAATTATTGATATCGACGGGTATAACATCGTCTCCTATCTACTGATACTTGTCGAAAACTTATTTCTCGCATGATTTGTTTCGCTTAAAAAAATTGTTAATATCGATTATACGTTTAAAATAAATTGAAGAGCCTTGATTCTGTGGTAAAAACTGTTTAAAAAAGGAAAACAAGTTATACAATCTCTTTTTATGATAGCTATAATGATATCACTCATAAAGAAAAACATTTATCACTTATCGAATCGCAGATATTATGTTTACAGTACTTACTTTTTACCATACTTTGCCTTCATCGTTAGATATTTTTTTTGTAGAAGTTAGCATGCAAAGAACGTACAAAAGGAGATGAAATAATGATTTTGCCTTCTTTATATTTAAATTCCTTTGTGTAGAACGAACCTAAAACACAGCTGAATTGTTAAACTGATATCTCGGCTTTAGTGTTGCTTTATTTTTGTTAAAAAGAAGCATGAAGATTTTAACAATTGTTTGCCAAATTAAATAGATCTTTGTATCCTTATACAAGATAATGGCAGAAGCGTTGCACTGCTCGCTCTCAAAGATGCTTATGTCATCTTTCTCACTCAAAAAGAGGCTTTAATTTAAAAAAGGATATTGAAAATAATGAACATTTTAAATATTTTATTTTAAAAAATATTTACTTTATTTTTCGAATTATCTGCAGAAATTTCGATGTTTTCAAGCCAGATTTGACAGCCTTATTGAATTCTTTTTGCCAACATCAAACATTAAACCTTACCTTATTCATTTTCGAATTTGAAATTATCAACATGGGTTGCTTTTACTTTTTGAAGCCGCAAAATTGTAGTTTTGTTTGGCGTTAAATGTTTGTTTGGCTCTTTATGTTGCGTCGCAGCATCTCTTTTCTTCATCTCTATATTAAACCTTTTTTATATACAGAGTTGTACGACTATTCGCTTAAAAATAGAAAAACTTTACACTGCGTTTAGAGTAACGCACAATCATTTTTAAAGAGATATGTTTTCACTTGTTTTGCTTTCGAATTCGTTCAAAAATAAGAACGATAGTATGCCTTCATAAAAATTCGACCATCTGTTCGATTCTTACAATTCTTTCACTTTCTTAGAAGACACAATGAATTTTCAATGTTTTCTTTGTACGTGTAGTAAAAACTCTTTTATATAGGCAAAGAATATTTACATGCAATCACTCTAGATTCAGAAAACATCAATCAAATGCTTTTGATTTTTATGTTGTACCTTGTAGTCGTACAAGGTGTACACTTTTCAGTTTAAATGCAGACAAAATAATCTTAACTTGAAAATCAAACATAAAATAATTAAAATAAAAGTCACGACGAAATCAAACACGAAAGAGTATAAGTAGTTTTAATGTAATTAAAGCAGTTTTTACCGTGTGATGATTAAGATAAAATTAATGAAATTTCTGTTAAAAAATTTAAAAAATTTTTCTCTTTTCCGTCTCTTTTCTCTGCAGACAAGAATAAAGTCTTCGAAATTGCCGCATAACATTTTTTCCCTCTTTTTCTCAAGTTTTTTCTTCAAGAATTCTAAATGTGACTAGTGAAGAATTATATCAATATTTTTAAATTATCGATGAGAGACGTTTCGCATTGAAGGTTATAAGATCTTTTAAATAAATTTTTAAAACGAAATGTACTTGAATTTTATTGAACTATGAGAAAATAAAATAAAAACTAAATCAGACATTTAAAATCGATTAAATAAAGTTGGCGAAATAAATATCGATCGCTATCTATTTTTAAGCGTAGAATTCACGATTGGTTATATCATTTAACAAGTGACACTTTCAATGTGATTCTATGCGTAAGCTTTTACGTGATTCTTTGAAGATTGAGAAAAAAATTTTCAATACTTGAAAGCGAGAAAAAGTTGTTAAGGTTGTTAACTCTAACGAAATAAACAAGCGACAAGGATAAGTTACAAAGACTTGTCATTCTGAAGACGATTTTATTGATTACGCATTTACTTTTTACGTTTTTTTTTTGACATCATGTCGCATAGTTTTTGAACAATTTAAGATCATATATATAAAGCGAGTGGCTTTTCAGCGATCTAACTCACTTCATTCAGTTTAGCTTCGTTGAGCTGTAGAACTAAGAGTTTATCAATATGAACTCATCTTTCGTACTTATTAATGTTTGTTTTTTCGCCATTATTATACAACATTGTGAGTTTATGATTTATTTGGATCAAAAATTTTTATTTTTTATTTTTTAATTTTATCTCGTTTCAGCTTACACGGCCCCTGCACCGAGTAGTAAAGAGTGTGGCAAATTACTTTCTAAAGCAGATAAATGTTTAACAAAAATATTGTTTATTGGTGACGACAATATAACATTCGTGAAAAGCAGAGATGAATTAAAAACACACTGCAAGTAAATTAGTGATGTTCACTAATTTTTTAATTTTGTAATTAATTTAAACTCTTTCAGACTTTTGAATGATTCTTTTAACTGCATGAAAGCTTACAAAAAGTGCGGCAAAAGTTTATTCGCTAATCAAGTGTACAATATTTTCTTAGGAAGTATAAAAAAAGTGATCAAAGATCGCTGTTTAAATCAGAAAAAAGGTGAAGGTAAGCAAAATCTAAATTAACTTTCTCCAAATTTATTTTTCTTAAAATTTTTAAGAATTTTTGAAACACACACAATGCTTAAGAAGGCCAGAAATATACGAAATGAACAAATGCAACCATAAGCTAACAATCGCATTCAATGCAATCAATAAAAATTCGTCTGACACCGAAATCATACCGCACATGTGTTGCGCTTTTCAAGATCTCTACGCTTGTTTGAAAGAAAAAGCTGATCAATTTTGCCTTGATCGCAATCCTCAAACTGGCGACTACGTTTCTGGAATGGGAAAAGCATTCACCTCTGGCATCGTTGACTTCACGTGTGGAGCGCTGAAATCAGTAGCCGAGTGCAAAAAACGAAACAAAGCGTTTGTCGATTATCTTGACTCTATTGGTGCAAAATTTAGCGAAATTAAAGCTCAGAAAAATGGGATTTTAACTCCAATCGCATCTTTTATTAATAGACTAGATTCCAACTAAATATCTAAATATTAAATTGTCAATATTCTAACTTTATTATGACAATAAAAAAATTGGTCACAAAACATCTAGTACAACAGAAGTTGTACTTAACTATCAGTTTAATTAAAAGTTCGAGAATAAAATTTTTAAAATTATTTAAACGTGTTCTTAATTTGTAAGCGAGCCTAGAAAATATATTCGTTTTATGAGTCGAAACTTTTTATGAGTGACATTACTGAAAATATTTTGTTTAACTTTTAAATGGCAAATAAATGAGCAAAATTTGATTTGCTATAATATTGAAAGCTCATATTATAGAAAATAAAAATTCATTTATTTATAAACCTATTGAAGTGTTTATTTTTAGAAAATATTCTCAACTTAAACTTTAACATCGAAAATGTTAATAATTATTTGATATAAAAAATATGTTGGAAAATAAATTTTTAAAATGATTTTATCGGTTTTTTTTTATTCGACAGATGACAGCAACGAGATTTTTTAAAATAATTTCAAACCTTTAAAAAACAACTTTTTTATTTTTGTCATCTAACACATTCGCATTTGATTTTTTATGTCTTCATATTACTTATACTTTTTGATGCAAAGGATTTTTAAATTTTCATGTTTTGTTTGTGAGAAAAAAATGTGCTGTGATACAGTACTTTTTGATGTCCATGTGTGTTCTTACATCTCTGAGGACCATGAAACTGTGCGGCCTAAAATTTCGTGGCACGAAGATACGGTTGGGCATGTTAAAAGTGCATCGTGTTTGTGAATTTTCGTGTTTAAGTAAAGCAAGAGTAAGGCTCTACTTCAAGGCTCCTAACATAAGAAGAGACAAGTTAAAGAAAAGATAAAGTTAAAAAACATTTTTTAGATATTTTTGCTTTTCAATTGATTAAGCTTTTTAACAAAAAATCATTTAGCTTTCATAATTCACTGTAAAAATGTTTCACTAATTTGCATTTAAAAAATGTTTAATCTTAAAGCGTTAACATTGAAAATTTTCAATATCAAGTTGTCACGTAAAAGATTTCATAAAATAACATCTTGTTATTCATGTTAAAAAATTTGAAAAGATAAATTTCAACTTTGATTGACAAAAATCTCACTTTAGAAAAAATACTTAAATCACGCTAATGACTTTCACACGAACAAAATGAGCATTTAAATAAGCTTAAAACTTCTTTTAAGGTTGAAATTTTGCGTGAAGCAGAGTTTGTAAAAACAAGGGAATTCTTAAATTGAAGTTTTTCTCTCTATTTGAGGAAATTCAACAGAAAAAATAATTTCTATATAATATCATTATGTACAAGAAAAATGTAAAAATTTTACTGATTTGATAGCAAAATAAAATAAAATAAAGCAAAAAACGAAATGAAAAAAGTAAGTCATTGCGAAATAATCGCAAATGAATTAATTTAAATGAGAATGACCACTTCCCTATGTGAGGTTTGTTTTGTTTATATTAATTAAAGTGGTTTCAAATGAAAGTTTTGAAAATCTGAATGGCATAAAAAATCGCTGGTAACAGTAACGAGATACACTCCAAGAAGGTTACGTTAATACTTTTTTTACTTAATTAAGTTACAAAATTGTTATAAACTTGTTTTAAGAGATAATTATGCTAGTGACTTTCTCAAACAAAACTTTTAACAAAACGTTTACAAATATACTCTCTTAATAGGATAAAAATCCCTGCAAGTGTTCTCCTGAGTAGATTTTACATCACTAAGTTTCCGAGAAAAAACTTCGAGTCCTAGAATCACCGAAAACAACACTTTTCTTCGAATGAATTTCATAATCAATTCAAGCTCATTTGAAGGTCGTAAATAAATCAATTCGCCACATATTTCTTTATTGATCTATTATAGCCTGTACCTCGTTAAGGCAACCAGAATTTTTCTTTCATTTAAAATTTTTGTTTTCAATTTTGAAAAATTTCGTTTGATACCGATTTCATATACTAAAAATGCGAATCAATAGCGTAAATTCTAATATTCTAGACGCTTGATTTCTATGATCTTCAAAACATAATTTTGATAAATTAAAAATAAAATTGTATTTCATAAGACTTTACAACAATTTTGTAACTATATTAAGTTGTATAATTAATTAGTTCTAAAGTGACCTTTTTGGCCTTTATCTCGTTACCCCAACATGCAATTTTTTGTGTCATTCAGAATTTCATAAGCTTTCATTTGACACCAATTTCATGAATATACAAGCTGAATTCAAAATGAAAATATCAATCATGTCTGAAAATAATAATTTTTAAACATAAGAAAGAGAAAATTATAATTTTATAAAATAAGAATTGAATTTCTAATTGCTTAAAAAGTTTTACATATTTTATTTAAATTTAAAATTTTAGTTCGAATCATAAGTTTTGGTGGAAAAATAAGTTTTTTGTGATTATTATTTTTTAAAAAAATTTGAAACCAAAGTGAAAAAACTACATAATATTAGTGAATTAAAATATTATATGAATTGAAGTAAATAAAATCAAAATTCTTTTTCACTAACTCCTTGTTTAATAGCAAGATTTTTTCTGCAAAAAAAAGCAAATTTCATACAGTTTATTTTGTAATTGTTAAATTTATTAAATGTAAATAAGAATATTTCGTCGACTTAATGTGAAAAAATAATTAAACAAAGCAATTAAAAAAAGTCACTAAAAATTGCTTGAAGCAAAATCACGCTGTTAAAGCAAATAAAAATCGGAATTTCAGCTGTAGAAAATATTGTTTTACGATAAGTTAAGCTCTATTCTTCTCATTTTTCATTACCTTTCTTTGCTTATTCAAGGATGAAAAGATGGGGGAGTATCTCTGATTTTCCACCTGAACACTTGGTAGTTGGTCGATTGGTAAAAGATTATATAAGCTTTCAAATAACTTCCTTGTAAGTTCAATTCGTTTAATTGTGATCGCTTGCAATATGGAAAAAAATATTTTTATTTCGAGCTATTCTCGAAATAATTGCGAAAATAAAATAAGCAATTTAGATCAAAAAAATTATTTAGATAGCGGCAAAAATCAATTTGCTGTTTTTGCTAAGGATGTTAGTTTATCGTATGGATTAGGAAATCAAAAAGTTTACGCGCTTAATGGTTTCAGCGTTAAAGTTCCAAAAGGAGTGATTTACAGCCTGTTGGGACCAAGCGGATGCGGGAAAACTTCAATTTTGCGATGCATATTAGGCTGTTTATCACCATCATCAGGAAGCATATACGTTTTTGGAATGAAACCTAAACAGTCAGGTAACAATGTACCGGGACCTGGAGTAGGATATATGCCCCAAGATATAGCGCTTCATGAAGATTTAACAATCGAGGAAATGATTACTTACTTTGGAAAAATATTTTCAATGAATCAAAGCGAATTAAAAGATAAAATTGATTTCTTTGTCACTTCTCTTCAATTGCCCGAAAAGAATCGCTTAATTGCTCAATTGAGTGGAGGACAAAAGAGGCGGACATCATTTGCTTGTGCGCTCATTCACGATCCTGATCTACTCATTCTTGACGAACCCACTGTTGGAGTCGATCCCATAGTGAGAGAAAAAATTTGGGACATTTTAGTTAATTACACACAGAAGCTGAAGACAGTGATTATAACCACTCACTACATTGAAGAAACGAAACGAGCTCATCTCGTAGGTTTTATGCGAAAGGGTCAAATGCTTGTTGAAGGTAGACCTGCGACGTTGATCACCAGCTATGAAGCAAACTCTCTTGAGGATGTATTTTACAAAGTATGCTATGAACAGAAGCAAATTAGAAAAAGTCTAAAACTAATCGATAAAAGTCTTTTATTGCAAAAACGACACTCAAAAGCAGAAACGAAATTAAACTCTACGAATACTTTAAAGATTCAAAATATTGAGAAATTATCACACCAAAGTTTGAAACAATCTGTAAAAGATTTTTTTACAAAAATTAGCACAATTTACTGGAAAATCATGTTGCAGTCATTTCGACAGCCAGAATTATTGATAATCCAATTTTCGTTGCCAATTATTAGCTTTATTCTCATATCGGTTTGTATTGCTACATTTCCCATGAAGGTTTCAATCGCAGTATTTAACGAGGAGAAGCCTCCATTTTTAAGCGAAATTTATCTCGAGAAAATCGACCGGGAAGTAATCGAAATTCAACACTTCGACAATTTCAACTCAGCAATAGACGCTGTAAGAAGAACACGAGCTTGGGGCGTTTTGCATATAAAAGCGAATTTTTCAGAGTCATTGATAAATAATTTCGAGAGTTTTGACAGCATCGATGAAAACGAATCCACAGATTACAAAATGAAACTCTATTCAGATCTAAGCTGCATGGCACGAACGATAACGGCAACTACAATACTAGAAAATGCTTTTTTAAACTTCTCAACTACAGCACTCAAAGAATTTACCCTCTATCCAGATATTTTAAACGTTCCTATTCAAATGGGAGAGCCAATTCACGCTACCATTGAAGATGGTAACTTCTTCGGTTTAAAAACTTTTGTGATACCAGGTGCACTCATTATTATTTCCTACACAGTCGCTTTTGCAATGACTATATTCGCTGTGATTAATGAAAAGAAAGAAAAAATGTTCGATCGCAACTTCGTTGCTGGTATTTCGCCGAGTAATTTGCTGATCAGCCATTTACTAATTCGCTTTACATTCATGTTGATGAGTTTAATTGTTGTATTTTTAATTGCTATTTATGGTTTTCGTGCACCAGCGAATGGTTCGATTATTTTGGCTTTAACACTTTTACTCTTACAATCGATCACCGGTTCAGCGAATGGATTGTTTATCTCCTCTATTATGCCAAACATTCATTATGCTGTAATATTTAGTAACGGAATTTTGTTATTTATGTTCATAACGAGTGGCGTTATATGGTCAGTGAATTCAATGCCATACTGGTTTCAATGGTGGTCTTATTTAAGTCCAGCAACTGCTCCAACACTAAGTCTACGACATATTCTGTCGCGTGGATTACCTTTTTCGCATATAGAGGTTTTTTCAGGCTTTCTGGTTTCGATTATCTATATATTCGCGTTTTATATTGCTTCACTTTTTTTCTTTCATCACTAAAATTTTAAAGATGTGAATTAAGTTCAGGAAAGCACGTATACACTCTGTTCAATATAAAGATTTATAGTTTCTCAATTATTTTTAATTGTTTTCGGCTTATCTTCTAATGAAATATGTGAAATAATAAATAAGAATTTCATAGTGAAAGCTCTCGTCTTTTAAAAAAATTTCGAGGTACTTGACTGCCTTGCAATGTCTATGTAGACGAGACGATATGCAACATTCCTTTTGAAAACTAATTCAATGCCAGTGGCAGAATGTCTACATTCTTTTTTAATTTTCGTCTATTTTGCTATACACGCAATCTTTTCTATTGAATCGTCTTTATTATTGCTAAATTAATTGAAAAGCGAAAAAAATTTAAATCAACTTACAAGTCAACAAGTTTTGTTAGAATAAATGCAAAAAGTGATCGGCTTCAGCATTAAGAGAATTAAATTGCGACTAAAATCAAATAATAAATTTTCTATTATTATCTTTTTGAAATGCAAAATTACTTAATATCATCCATGTCACAGATAGGGACAAAATATTTCGCCAGTGTGTCAATTTTAAATGTTGTCGCTGGTTTCACACTTTTGTGCTCTCTCCTCTAAAATGGCGAGACTTGCAAAAATTTTTTTGTTTCTAACTGTTTTCTATCGATCGAATTAGCTTTTTCTTCAAATTTAAAAAGTTTTTATAGATTACTAGAAAGTAGCGTGTCTTTTAATAGGTTCATTTTTTTATATTATTATTTGCATAAAGAAGAAGAAGAGTTTGAGCAATAAAAATTTGTTCATTCATTGATATTTTTAAATAATAAATAAACAATATAATTACACTCATGAAATAGGCTTGTTTCGTGTTGCAGTGAAATAAAATTAGTAATTTGAAATTAAAAATTAATTTTTAAAATAAATATGAATTAAATAGAAATTGGTAAAAGCAAAACTTTTAGACTCTTGGTCACGGTACAAATTAAAGTCGCTGCGCGATCTTTCTCGAAGTGGTACAATTTTGAACGTGATCATATTCAAAGTTTGAATAGAGTTTTGTACTTTGAAAAAGTTACATTTTCTTTTCAAAAGTAGTCTTTACTTTTAAAATGAAATTTGTTTTAAATTTCTTTCAAACAGTTTTCTTGTTTCTTGCTAAATCATCTGCAAATATTTGCTTGAAAATAATTCAAAAAATTTGTCTCAAGATAACATCGATTAAGATTTCGGTTATTTCTTATTTTAAAAAACCTAAATCAAGCAAAGACTTGATTGAGACGGATTTAACGAAAATATTACTGTTTAAAACGTTGATTTATAGCGATAATACGAAAAGCAAAACGATCCATAAACTTGTATTGTTCTTCGATGTTTTGATTCTTTCAGCTAATCTTATTCGAGAGTTAGTAATCATTTTTTTCGTTGACGATCAAACTCTACAAGCATTCGCCGACTATAGCCTAGCGTTCGGCTCATTGAGAAAATTTGCGAACATTTCGATTTTATTTTTCTCCATCTCTTGCGTCTTGATGCATTCGTTTTGCATGAAAATAGTTGAAAACCCGAAATATACCAAATGGACGCGAATTTTCGATTTAAAAAATCTTCTCAAGTCTTTGAACAAGGACAATAAAGAATATTTAATTGAGTGGTGGCAAAAGTATCGCCTAATTAAACTTTTGAACAAGCTTCAAGTATTTTTCACAATCATTGGATGGTATGTTGTCGTATTTTATTCGTTCTTCATCAACGCATCGAAGGCAAATATATTCGCGATCGTTTCTGTTCTGTTTCATCTTTATTATGTGGCAGCTTTGCTATACACTGGTCACGCGTTCTTTGTACCTTACATATCACTTTGTTCATTATTCAAAACTCGGATAAAACGCTGTAAACAGCGATTTAAAATCGCTTTGAGCGAAAAGGGTGATGAACATATGAAGCAAAAAAAGATAAGAGAAGAAGTTTCTAATTTACACAACATATTGAATGATTTGCTGCATTATAATTTATTTTTCTCAAAATTTTTGGGCGCCTTTTTCATAGCATTATTTGCCTGTAGCGTAGTCTGGCTGTACGCATTCATTTATGGTGATGTGAATGTTTACGTGAAAGCAATATGCATGATGGTTGCATTCGATGGTTTTACTTTCTTGTTATTCATGTGTGCGACTGCATCGAAAGTTTCAACTGCTGTAAGCATTCATCAATTCTTATTACCAATTGAATAGATCTATTAAGAAAGGGCTTATCCAACAATAAATAATTACATTGTTAATACATTAATACACCTTTTCTTAATAAATCTATTCAATTAATCTATTTCTCTTTTCATTTCTTATTATTTTTACTTTAAATTTCAATTTTTTGAGCAGTTGACAGAATTAATCCAGATTTTGCCTCGTGCTATTGTTGATTGTGAGTCGACTGTGATCAAGCTGAAGCTTCGCAATGAATATTGGTTAATTTGTGATACGGATTTTGGTTTTGGTAGTATTTTCGACATTGCCGTTATATCCCCACATAGATTTTCTCAGGTTTGGTTAATTTCAGAGTAGCTCATTTGAGTCTTAAATATTTTGTTTGTGTTTAGATCAATTTAGAACTCGCAAATTACTTTCTTCTGATTGTATCGATGAGAAACGTGTAAAGTGGTTCGCTTTCTTTTCCAATATACGAATACAAAATTATTCACAAATCTACAAAGATTTACTTTTTTTTAAATAAAATTTAACTTCAGTGCACTATGTTAATATAAAATATTAAATAAAAAAATGAAAATTGATCATTTTTATTTTTGGTCATTATTGCAATAGAAAATATGGGCTTAAAACTGATCGGTTTCGGCTTGATGGACATCAAATAAGGATGTCGAAAGTCGAACTAATGTGAAGAACATTGTTTCAATCTTGATTTCGCTTGATATATTTTTTTTTTAATTTTTTAAAATTCACTTTTAATAAGACAATTGATATCAAACGCTGCTTGAATTTGAAGTATTCTCATTTCAAAATAAAATGTTTCGATAATAGAAAAGTTAGCGCTACTGCTAGTAGCTTCGCAGCAAAGCTCACTTTCGATAATCGAATTTTTTTTTTGAATCGGCTGTACATTTATATTAAGCTAATTCAACGGCTTTTTAATTATTACAAGCTGACATTGCTTGTTTAAGTTGGGAAATTTCCAGAATCTTATTTATTTTGCGCTTCTTATGAAAGATAAAAAATTGAATGGCGTTCAAGAATTAAGTTTAGTACTTTGAAATTCGGAGAAAAACTAGCGAAATGCAAATTTTCATCACATTTGCTTTAACCTTATTCTTGTCACACTTATGTAACTCTGTGATCAAAATCGAGCATGTGCAAGTTCCAAAAAGCATTGAGAATGACACTCAAACTAACGTTGTTTTGGATTGTGTCTATACGTTCAACGAGAACGAAGACAACAATTTGGTTGTGAAATGGTATTTCAACAATAATACTGAGCCAATATATCAATGGATTCCTAACATCGGTTCACGTTTCGTTTCTACGTATTGGAAAAGTAAAATAAATTTGAACTATGCTCTGGACACAGAAAACCCACTGACCAAGTATCGAGCAATAAATCTAATAAGACCTATGACCGAATTAAGCGGAAATTATACTTGTGTTGTGATGTCACTAACGAGCGAAGATTCGAAAGCAAGCGAGATGATTGTATACGCGGCTCCGAAAATATTCGATTTTAATTATACAAGGGAAATTATCGAAACTCAATCTTCTTTGAACGTTACGAACGAACTATCGAGTGATATGCATCTCAACAAAACTGATTTCAATAAAACAGGAGCCACATTACAATGTGACATCAGCCAAGTGTATCCCTTGCCAGAAGTGATGATTTATCATGTTGATATCAACGGAACCAATTTACTTAGCTTGCGAGTCAAGAATGAAACCAAGAGAATTGGTACACATTCATATAACGTGAGTGTGTCTAGTTATGTCAATGATCAAGAGCTTGTGCAAAAATTCGGCGAGCAAAAGATTTCAATTTTTGAGTGTTTGGTTACCCTTCCCTTGCCAGAGCATAAGCCATCATACAAAAAGAGAATAACCTATATTCGAGGTTGTATTAAATTTAGAAACAAACTTTTGAATTAATATTATTTGACTTTTTTGTAGGGGCATAAAAGTACTTGATCAAAAATTCCACTGCTTTTCAGAACATTTCAATTTACTTTAATATGAGGTCACTTTATTGGTTCAAAAAGCTTCATTTCAATACAAAATATTATTAAAGCTGTATAAAATAAATTTTGAATCGATAATTTTCACTTGAAATCGAAATTAATTCTAATAAACTTTGTGCCCAAATGAATGTTTCAATTATTTATAAGGTGAATAAATTTTTGTAATTTCTCGCATTTAAAACTATTCACAAAGTTTAATTAAGCTTGGTGAGAGTGAATTTTGAGATAAATAATGTAAAAATCACGAGAAATAATTACAAACAAAACTCATTTAGATTACCGTTTCAGAAACAAATTCAAGGCGAACTTACAGATAGTAAAATTTCACCTTGAATATTTATTTTCTCAAACTTGTTTACGATTTCATATTAAAAAATTAATTGAAAATATTAATGTTAAGCTCAATGATGAATCTAATGTCTGTTAGGCTGAAAAAGTAAATCTCAAGCACAAAAACTTAATGTTCGATTTTATTTACATTTCAATTTTAGATTATTAACTTTTCTCTTTTTT
>NCKU01001361.1:0-26333 GCA_003675995.1 Dinothrombium tinctorium | reverse complement strand
TACTTATCGTTGTACAAAATATACAGAAAAATCGCATTGGTTTAAGTATATGACAATTTTTCTGCCCTGAGCAGATGAAAATAATACGCTATTCATTGGAAAACCAAACGAAGATGATGAAAATCATCACTTTAATCAGAATTTTAAATAAACACAGTACATATATCAATTAAAAATGTTTTGATAATCGAATAGAATACAAGAATAGATTTCATTAAGCATGAGTCAATTTTCTTTTAAAGGCTTGCAATTCTAAAAGTTATTCTATAAATCGTTTAGATGACTCATTTCTTCGCCGATATCTTTGAATCGATGTCTGCATTAAATTCTCGAAATAATCTCCAAAAATTTGTCGATTGATAATGTGAATTTTTCATGAAGGCATCGTTTGCATTAGAGATAGACACGTAGCTAAATTTTACCTCCTTTTTAAGTTATAAAAATTTTAAAAACAATGATAACAAAAGAATCTGCGTTTAATTGCTGTTTTCTTTTGTTTAACCTAACATTTTTACCATTTATATAAAATACTCGTAGTAGTAACTTAGAAAAGCTTCATTCTTTATTTTTGAGATAACTGAAGCGAAAACTACTTTTTTTCTTGTTTTGGTTACCAACAATTAAATTTATAATGCGCATAAATTCAAAATGAGAGTCGTTTTGTGTTTATCGAAAAATAACTGCAGAAATTAATTATTTCATTTTTTATTGAACAACAAATGTTGTCTAGATGTTTTCAATTCCTTTTTCCAATATCAACATCTGCGTTGCAAATTTATTTATGTTTTGCGTTTAATTCACACACACTGTATTTCGTAATTAATTTTGAAATGTTTTAAAATGGAAAACGTTTATCGTCTAAACATTCACAATTTTGAAATCGAAAATAAATGATTTGTATCCGTGAACATTTTCATTGTCTAAAACTAAAACATAAAACAAAAACTACGTAAAACAGTAAACACTTCTCTGCCCTCTTAATAGTTTTGATTTTATTTTACTGTAATTCTTTGCATCCTGATTACCGTGTTCACTCACTTTTTCTTAAAACCAAATTATAAATAGACAAAAAGGTGATAAAACAATTTTAAAATCATCAAAATTCATCTGATTCGTGTATAGTAAAATGAATTTACAAAAAAATGTAAAAAAAAAATTGTAAAAAATTTTATCATTTCAATCGTTGAGCGTTCTCTGCAAAAGTGTCGAATGTTTGCGCAACATATCAGAAATCGATGGAAAACGCAGTTAAATAATTCTGTGAGTGTAACGATTGTGACTTTTCAAGTATTCAATCGATAAACTTTCAAAAATTCTTAATTTTTAACAATTAAAAATTTTACCAATTGAAAAAAAACAAACCCCAAAACGCCATCTCTCGTCGCGCTATTTTGACACTTTCATTTCGTAGCGTTCGTAGCACGACACGAACTGTGGACGCATTCGAATTCAGGTGAATTCACCATTTTTTTCTTTTCTTTCTTTCCTTTTTTCACGAAACGTAAACGAAACGATTTGCGAACGAACGAACGAACTCTCGGCTAGCGAACAGCGAAGATGCGTATCGGACACAATAACGGTGTGATTACGCGAAGCGAAGAGATGGCTTACTTGGCGACATGGTTTGCTGAGTTCAGCGAAATGCAAAAAGACGATTTCTTTAAAATATTGGTGAATAAGTACGGAGGTGCCGATTGCGATGACACTGCTACTGCTGCTGCCTCGATGGTGAATGGCGTGAATGGTTTGCAAGTGAACGACCGGCCGCCGAGCATTTTCAAATGTCGTATGAAACTGTTCAACGAATGGTTCACTAATTGGAGCGACGAAGAAAAGCAAGATTTTTTGATTAGACTGAAAAATATTGACGCCGATTTTATGGACAAATTTTACAAGCAATTGGATAATAATACGGGCACTTTAAACACGGTCACTGTGGCTGTAAACGGTTCTGCTGAAGAGCAGAGTGAGAACGACGTCAAGAACGATGCTTGACACAATTTTCTTCTTTAATCTCTCTTTCTGAGAAGTGACGAGAATTTTTCTTTTTTTCCAGTGTATTTCGATGCAATTACTACAATTTACTACTTTCTAAGCAATTTATATACAATGAAAATCGAGAACATTCCTTTGCTTAATTGTTTTGCGTGCTAATTTTGTTGATTATTTACACTTTTTCAAATCAAAATAAGTAGTGTACAAATTGTTCACTTTAATAAGCATTTACAATAGATTTTTTTGGTAGCTTTTTTTAATAACTTGCAAAGAATTTGATTCGTTTTTTGCATTAAAACTTTTCTAAACCATATAAAATATGTTCATAATTAATAATCATATAAAAAAATTTTGTCTTCGTTTGCAAACGTCATCTCACGTGACATCATTTGCATTTTTTTTTTCTAGCGCTAATCACTCATTTCATTTAACGTTTAATTTTAAGAAATAGTTAATAATTAACAAGTCTGCCATTTCGTCTAACATTTGGTATGAGGCCAATATTGTAAGTAAATATTGATATAATTCTTCACAACAAATTGCAGCATTTTAAATTGAAAATTTTGAATTATAGATAATTACGGTGATAGTTGCTGATAAACTAAAATCTTTTTTTTTAATCGTAGCAAATAGTTAGCATTTGAAGTAATGCTTTTCTAAGCGAATTACTTGATTTTTTAAATCAGACACTTTTGTATCTATAAGTTAAGCGTTTTTGAATAATCGAAATTTATTTTTCGAGTTTTGTTTCTTTTGTCTCATATTTATTTATGATTATATTCAAATGCTTTCTATATTTACTTTATATTTAAGGCTATATATTGAAAAAAAAATCGAAAGTTTAATTCAGAAAATTAAAATGAAAATTAATTTACGATATTTTCTATACGTTAATTAAAAGTGGATTTTCACTGACATAGGACTATTGTGTGAATTATCTACTGGGATTAAACTATCGAGTTCACTTTTATAAAATTGTTTATTGCGATAAGACTTGATGTGTATGCGAGAGAGATCTAATTGTCCTTGGCGTTATGCTATTTAAGCGTGAATTTAGTTTCAATCGCAAAATAACATTTTGTGTAGCTTTTTCAACGATAACCAGACACGTCGTATAACTAGAAAAAAAACCGCAATTTCGAAGAATTATAGAAAATGATCGATCGATCGATTTAGTTTTTTCTTGTGTCACTTCTCTTCGTTTCAAATGAATTGTCTTTTTTCATAGTGTTGAATAATTTTTGATTCTAATCTTTATTTAATGTTATGTCATGTCGAAAGATGGTTGAAAAAAATTTTTTTTTATTCCAATGGCTTAGATCATCTAATCACTAGCCACTTTCAATGCTACACTTAACGCACGAAGATTATTGAAAAAGTTTTTATTATTCATAAAACGAAAATTATTGTTCTTGCTCATAGCAACACTTGGTCGAAAAAAAATTAACATCAGCACTTGCAAAGTGAATTATAAGTTTTTAAATGACGTTATATGAAATTTTTTTACTTTGCTAATGAATGTGGCAGAAATGTCTTATCAATTTGTTGCTTAACGTAGTTTACATAAAAGGAAAGGAAAGATTTTAACATGACACAAATAAAAGAATAAAATTGATAAAAAAAATAACCAAAATACTCGACGGTGTGAAACGGAAAAAATTCATAATTCATTTGATATTGGAGTTATTTTTATTAAAAAAAAAAATTATATTCCTTTTACATATCATGTGTATCGTCGAAACATCTGCTCCCTAGTTCGCTCAAAGTCTGAACTTTTTTATTCACATTGTTTTAAAATAAGCTCACATTTAATTAACATTCTATTTTGTGCTTCAAACTTTCAATTGCAAAACGATCGCACTTTTCGAAATGCTGAACAAGCTCGATTCGCTTTCAATCTAAGCGCTTATCTGCAGCATCTTGTTTTTCGATTTCCAAAAAGAAGTTCTTCACATTCTCGTGACAAAAAATGATACAATCCAGCAAATACATTGAACTTTTTAATCATTGTTATATCGCTGTCGAAAAAAAAAATTCTCTATGTATCAGTTGTGAAATGGATGATTTAAATTTCTTTGTAAAAGTGTGTAAGTTAACCTTAATCTGGTTCCAAAGTATAGAGGAAATGCCAAATGATATCATTAATGAGAGACGATAGGAAATTGAGTTACTTTTTTAATCGGAAATTCGCTGCTTCGCTTATCTAGAGTATCTCGTGCTATATTTATTTCAAACAATATAGAAATTTAAAGATTATCACGAAAAAAGAGGAACAATAAAAATGCCGAGAAAGAAAACAACGTTTTATAAGCCGAATGCGATTTTTACGCGAATATTCGATGTAATTGTGCCAAAAAGTTTCAAAAACAACCAAATGCGTGCATTCATTCGCGAGAACGCGAACAAATACATCGACGAATTGTGGGGCGATGCGGATTTATGGGAGCTGATCGTTGCGCTTAAAAAAGAAGCCGAATTCGAGAGAGGCAAAGGCAAGCGCGATATTCCACTGATTGCTAATTGCTGCGAAACAGATGAGAGAATAAAAGAAACAGTTATACAGCATATACTTTATCGCTCGCAAAAGAGTCGTGACGAGTGTTCGAGATCGAGCTTTCAAACGTTGGAAGCGTTAATGTGGCAATACGGTGATCAACTGTGAACGCTTCCACATTCTTTTTTGAGATAATGAAAAAATTTTCTCTCTCTCTTCAAAGGCTATACTAAAGGCTTGCTCAAAGCGCACTTGTATTCGGATGTTTTGCCTGAAATTCAAAAATGGAAAAAAGCTGGAATCAAAATTTACACCATCTCGTCGAGTAGCGCACGAGGAAGGAAAATATTATTTGCAAACACTGTTTATGGTGATATTTCGCATGTAATGAAAAAAAAATTGATTTCAATTTTAGTCACTTATCTGCCTAACTTCTCTGCTCTCTGCGTTGAAAACTTTTCAGCTATTTGATGGGCACGTCGGTAAACAGATTCCGATCGGGAAAATAGACGAACATGTGTACAAAGTGGTTGCGGAGAGTGTCGAGGAAAATATTGCATCTTGCTTATTTCTAGTGGAATCAATGCCAGGTAAATGTTTTTTACAGCTGATTAGATATTGAAAATTAACAGCGATAAATAGCAAAAATTAAATAATTTACGTTTGTTGGCAGAAGCTAAAGCGATTCACAACGCTGGTGGCGATTGTGCTTTGGTGTGTAGAATAGAGAGTAAAAATTACAGCAAAAACGAATTAGACGACATTTCAGCAATAAAATCATTCGAGGATATCGAATTTTTTGGAATTTAAAACATTATTACATTAACTAAAAAAGAAACATCAAATAAAAAAGTGATCGCTCCAATCACCGATATCGAAAATTTTTTTCTTCTCTAATCAAAAACGTCGGTATATAAAGGAAACTGTGCTTTTTCTGGTTGCAAAAGATCTGTCATAAAGCAAACGGTACCGGCGAAGCCTTCGAACAAACTGTACGGCGAATCCGGTATTCGCGATCCTTTTTTAAACTCTTTCGTGAATATAAATTCTTGAAACTTATTCGCACGATAAAGGTATTTGATGTCTTTGGTTAATCTATACAATAAAAGAAACACATATGCGTTGCCCGCTACTCCGTGACATATGCCCGGTCCTTTTCGCAGAAGACCTCGTTTCCAAATCAAATCGGCACAACGCACACACGAATTCAGGTATTTCTCTTCTTTCCAAACAAGGTACGCTTTCGCCATAAGCCAAACAACACCAGGTGCACCATGACACCAATGTACGAGTTCATCTTCTTCCGGACGCGCTCGATCTCCGAGTTCGTCCATAGCGCAAGGAAAGTTACCTGATGGTGTTTGCAATGATAACAAAAAGTCGATTGTTGTTTTAATATCACGCTCGATTTCTGGAGTTAACCGTGCAAAATTCGGAATCTGCAGCAACACCTGAATAATACCAGCGACACCGTGAGCTGCACCGATATATTCGGTGTCATAATAAGAGTACATTAACGGACAGTAATGAATTCTACGACTCGTTGCATACTGTCGACCGGATTCAATCGTAGCGATCGCGAGATTTTCAAGTACTTCATTCGGTATGATTTGCATGTGAAGCGCTTTGTTCAGATAAAGAGCGCCGCAAATGTAACCCGCTCTTCCGACGAGCAGTTCATCCGAGCCTTTGCTTAAATATTGCTGCATACGACAAATAGCTGCGAGCGAAGCGTACTTTTCTACGAACTTTGTCCGATTCGCGGCGTCGCCGATCGCGTTGTAAACCAATGCGGCAACCAAATAAGTGCCCGCGTTACCGAGTAAATAAGCCACTTTTGCGACCTTTTCGCACGAAGACTTGTCGATGTTTTCTGCATATTCGATAGCCGGTCGAATATAGAGCAACGCTTCGTTGCGGAAGTGATCACATTCTTCGCTTGTGTAGAGATCACTTTGCTGCGAAAGATACCAATACATGAACGCGATGCCCGAGATACCAACGTACGGACCGCCGTCGCAATCGTGCACAGCTGCAGTTCTCGATTGTTTCGTTCGAATCACGTCCAACAGAGCGTTCACTCGGGCTTTGACCAACTCGCGATTGATATGCAATTGTTGTCCACAGTCGAGATGTTCCTCCAAAGATTGCATATTGACGAAAAAGCGGTTCGCAGTGTTCATAATGCGTCGCTTGAAGCAGTGACCAGTGGGTGACCGCGGTTCGCAGCGCACACCGTATCGTGCAAATGTTTCGCCACACGTTCGTCTCGTCTTTGAATTCGCTCTTTTCTCTTTAATATTGTGTCGCTTCTATTCTTTGATTTGTGAACAATTCGCGAAAAAAGAAAACACACACACAGAAACAATCAGCGTTCACAGCGAGCGTTTGTGTGCGCTGCGCTCAATTGCTGCTATCCGAGCAGCAATTGGCTGCCGAACGCGCGTCACGTGTGCCGTTCGCATCGGGTGACGGCGGACGGCGATCGCGACGCGAGACGTGCGAACGCGCGACAATGGCTGCGGTGATCGCACTGTTGGACATGGATTGCTTCTACGTTCAGGTCGAGCAGCGACTCGAGCCGAGCACACGCGGACTGCCGGCCGTTGTCGTGCAGTACAACACTTACAAAGGCGGAGGGTGAGTCACCGTTGTGTTGTTGTTGTTGTTTTGTTTCGCAACTCTTTTTTTTATCTCGTCTCAGTGTGATCGCTGTCAATTACGAGGCACGAGCAGCTGGTGTCAACCGTTTCATGCGCGGTGACGAGGCTAAGAGTCACTGTTCTCAATTGCATGTGTTTCATGTGCCCGAACAGCGCGGTAAAGCGGATCTCACCCGTTATCGGCAAGCGAGCGAAGAAGTTCTCGATGTTATCTGCAAATTTAATGATCAAGTTATTGTCGAACGTGCGTCGATCGATGAAGCATTTATCGATTTAACCAAACTGGTTTCATCGCAACGCGACAATTTACCCGCATTCGAGCAGATTAACACTACGTACTTACCGTCGGCTACTATTTGCGGTAAAGGTTATGGATGTTGTTTAAAACACTTTTATGAGCATGTGTGCGTCGATGAATTCGGCGAACACGCGGATGATAATAAGCATTTGCTTATCGCCGCGAAGATTATCAGTGATTTAAGACAACAGATTTTTGAGAAAACAGGCTTTCAGTGTACAGCAGGCATCAGTCACAGTAAAATGTTATCTAAACTTAGCTGTTCATTGCGAAAACCGAATGGACAAACCATGTTACCTCATGCTTGTATTCATTCATTACTTTTAAACACTCCAATCAATAAAGTTAGAAATTTGGGTGGGAAGTTCGGTGAAGAAGTGAAGTCGAAACTCGGTGTTACTAGTTTGGGACAAATAACGAGCTTCACTTATGCTCAATTATCAACGCATTTTAGTTCAAAAACTGCGAAATGGTTGTATTCATTGGCGAGGGGTTTTGATGGGGAAGAAGTTATTTCGCGACAAATTCCTAAATCAATCGGTTGTTCGAAAAATTTTCCGGTGTCGCAAAAGAATGCATTGAAAACTAAAGATCAAGTTGTATATTGGATGCAACAACTTAGTGAAGAAGTGATCGAAAGATTAAAAAAAGATTTGGACGCGAATAGACGCATGGCAAAATTAATAACAGTCGGTATGCGATTCGCGAATGGTGAAATGATATCGAGATCGCTTCCACTTCAGAATTACGATACACAATCCGTTGTAGACGACATAGTGAAGCACATTATTGTAAGAGTGATGAGCAGTTCAACAGAACCAATTATCATGTTAAGTTTATCAGCATCTAAGTTTGCAGACGCGATTTACGAAGATAAATGTTCCAAAATTGATAAGTTTTTCATTAAAAACAAAAATTTAAAAGTTTCTGAAATGATTGGTAAAGCGGAAACAAATAAAACAACTCGAGAAACTGAAGAGATCAGTTCTGCCAACAATAGTATTTCTTTTCATTCCAGCAATTCTAACACATCAAAACCAAATTTAGAAGAAAGGAGAGGTTTCTTCTATCGTAAAACGCTTGAATTGGCAGCTAAACGCGCTAAAATAGAAACGAATTCGTCAAAAAATTGACCTACAAGTTTAAGTAATTTAATTTTACGTAAATTATACAACAACGTTAAAAACTTAACTTTCAAAAGAAATAATGAGTCGCATTATGATGAAAACTAAACAAACCGAGCTAATTTTTTCTTTTTTCTAAATTAATTAAATTTTACAAGTGCCAATCTTTTTTAAAGCTTTTTTAGCTTTAAATTAGCTTGGAAGATGCATTCGCTGATTAAAATTCTTTTTGCGCAATAAACATAAAACCAAAATTGATTTTGGTGGCAATTTATGTTGATGCTTGTGAATGTATCTCCTTTTATCGCAAATTAAGTTTATTATTATATGAGTTATTCATTATTATACATGAAATCTTGAATTTATCAAGAAAGTTATATTTACCAATCTTTACGGAATTGTGCAATCATTCATGTCTAACAATGGTGAAAGAATGAAAAAACACGAGTTTATCATCCATGAAACTATCAAAACAAAAGAACTTAACATCAACTTTCCTTGAAATGAATATAAAATAGATTTTACGCATATTAAACAGGTTAGCTAGATCTTTAACTTTATAATGAAATAAGAATTTAATGTATTACATTTAATTTTAATTAATTACATTTTTAATTTAATTACAATTGATAAAAAAACTAATTTTCAAATGTTGTAAAATTTTTTAAGTTTGTCCATTCCTATTATTTGGAAATTTCATATTAAAATTTTTTAATAAAATAATAACATTAACTTACAAATGATATAAAAATTAAAAAGAAAAAGCAATCATGATCGGCATCATATTCAAAAACATGAATAAGGTACTTTATTTTAAAAAGTTGATTCGGAATTTTAAAACGTTTAAAAATCTTTTATTCTCACAGGTGAAAACACGCTTTTTTTTAAGTCCATGATCGCTTGGCGAGCTCCAGTCCATGAATTTGGTCCTTCGATTCTTCGATTAATAAGGCAAACATGGATTTACAATTAATTTAAGTCACAAATAAGAATCCGTGAATGCAAATTTGATTAGATTTGGTTTCGCACTTATTATTGAAGCGATGGTGACCATATACTCGATATAATCAACTTGAATCGTATTTCTTGAAGAACTGTTAAAACGTATTATGGGAATACAGTTATTCGTTATAGAAAAAATTACCTTTAAACCGATCCTGACCAGGAAATTTAGCAATAAGAGGCTTTACATAGTGACCAGTGCAAAACATTACGCCGTCAAATACCCTTTCTTGGATTTGGAAACGTAAACACTTTTCGACAATTCTGTATAAGAATAAATTTCAATCCTAATCATATTCACATGATCATTCTGCTTTTATCTACCATAATTCGAACTTTTTTATCAATTGAAAACCAGTTATCAATTGAATCTCAGCAGAAATGCATAAAATACAGTCACATGATAAAACTGACCTTTAGTGAAACTATGAAAAATTATCTATCGACTCACTTTGAAAATAGATTTGTTGCAAACTAAAATTAGCAAAATCCAAACGAATCAACTCAACACGCCCGAAATGTTTTTGACAAAATGAGTAAAGATTTAGAATATCAGATGCTCGATTATTAACTGATTTAATGTCAAACCTTAGCTTTGAGCATTTAGTTTATAGATTTTATCTTAACCTAAACTGTAAACTGTAAACTTTTTTATCTCCAACTTGTTCTTTATATAATAATATTTCCGAATATTTAAGATAATCACTTCAATAAACTCGTACAAAAGACTTATAAAACGAACAATTATTTCAAAGTATCAAACGATCAAAAAAGCGCATTTATTCGCAAAATGATTTAAAACTGTTTTTGTAAATAGAAACGAGAAAATAATTTTTTTTTATAATCGTCGAAGCATTTTTTCGCTTTACAATTGAATTCAATAGATAAGATTAAAGTATGAAATTTTAATTTGTTCGATGTATTTGGAAACAATGTGCATATAAAAATATCACCAAAATTCTCACTGCCTGGCTTTGTTTAATTTTTTTACCTAATTTAACAAAATACTTACAATTTTCTTGAAAAAAAACTCAAATATCTCAACCAAAATATTAGTTAAATCTGGCTAGCGAGCGTGATTGCGCAAAGCAATTTAATCGTAATTAACAATAGTTAAAATTATAACATTGAGCTTATTTTAAAAGAGCTTATCCTCAGGAGAAGCTGAGATTTTTATGAATCTTTCGATTTTTAAAAAGTATAACCACAACAGAAAAAAAACATTCCTTAAATAATTTACATTATTTACATTCTTTTTTACAAAATATAGAATTTTTTGACTCTTTTTTCTCGTTTTTCTTTCACAAATTCGTGTGAACAATAAAAAATATTTTCTTCATAATTTACATAATTGATGGTGTTGTGTAATTGAATTTTCGATGGTTTTTAAAATGTGTGCGTGAAATTTTTTTATGAATCAATTACAATTTAATTTTAAACGTAGCTAATTTGAAGATTATCGTCTAAAGAATGGAAATACATTTGAGGCTCATTTCGATTCGATCGCATGGAAAAGGATGGACTGTGTTGCAGAAAGGAAGGTGATAAAGATCTAGACGAAGCTTGCGACAGTAGATCACTATTTGCGTCCACGATGATTGTTATCACTGGATTTGGCTGCAGTGGCCGCAACCTCGCTAATTCTTCGTCTCTTGAGTTACTCATCGAGTATTGTAAATCGGGAAGACTGCTGCTCCTTATTGTTTCACACTCGGCTCCGACTTTGTGATCACGTTTTGCCTGCCATTTGATTGAAAATTTTAATTTTTATTTCTTTTAAATAATAGAAGCGTAAGAGATTTTTACCTTTTTGTGATAATCTCGAAAGAGTTTGAAAAATTTACTATAGCGTTTCTTTTTTGAACTTTTCTTCTCATTGAGATTATTATCGAATTGAAACGAAGTGCTTTCAGATGAATTTACATTCGGCGAAGGTGTCGGTGTTGTTGGCGTTAGCGTTTCAGGCGTTGAACCTTCGCTTATTGATAATACGTTTCCATTTGGATAGGGCATCGGTGGAAAAGATTGCTGACGCTTCAAAATACGTTTCTGTCTCTTTAATTAAAAAAAGAAAGAAAATCAATTATAAGCTTTCAAATTGCGTCGCTTTGCGAATGATTTTGATATTTACATGTTGCCTACTAGCGTGAGATCTAAATCGACTATGCAACGGAGGCGCGGACATTCTTCGCAACGAATTCATAACGTTGCTTAGATGATGACTTCTAAATCCTTGACTGATGAAATTTAAAATCATCGATAAATACGCTAATCCGAATATAATCCAAAGCACGACCACAATTCGATAATAGCGAGCCCAATCTTTGTCAAATTGACCTTTTGAGAGAGAGAACCAAATTAAAAAATTTTGTCGAACTTAGCAAAGCGCGCACCAGCAACGTAATCACCGAAGCCGATTGTGGACAAAGTGACAAAAGAGTAGTAAAATCCTTCCAAAAAACTCCAATTTTCGGTCAAATTAAATATAAACGCGGGCAAAATTAAAAACACAATAAACCAAGGAACAAAATAAAGCAACGCGTGCTTCAAAACGATCAATTTATTTGTACGTCGTTTATCGTTTCTTTTTCTCACTTTATGTACCTGTGATTGAAAAAAAACAAAAATTAGCAAATTCAAACCAAAATTTGCTACAATTAATGAACCTTATCTAAAAAACAACGACTGAATCTGTCGCCGATCGCGCCGAGAAGAATACCTGTCATAGGTATACCAAAAAGAGCGTAAACAATGCAAAATAATCTGCCCAGTGATGTTGATGGTGATAGATGACCATATCCGATGGTAGTAACCACAGTGATCGCGAAAAAAACTGAATTGTAAAAATCCCAACGAACTTTACAAAGTGTTTTCTCGTTTATGTTATTCTCGTCTAAATAACGAGTGATTATTTCATCGAGTCTCTCTCTTGCATCTCCTTTCATGTCCAATGTATCCAAGTCCTCTATTAAAAATTTGCATTTTTAATATGCTTTGAAAAAAATTTTTCAAGCAAAAACAAAACGTAGTTTAAAAACGCAAGCGAAGAAAACGAATGAGACATTTTCTTGGCAACTAGTGGCACACACATTGTTTTCATCGTCATCATCAAATTCATCAGCATCATCATTTTTCTTTACTTTTTTTACGTAGCAATGTTAATTTTTTTTTTGAACGCTTGATTTTCGGTAGTGGCAAACAATAAAATCTTTTGTCCTCATTTTGTATACGACGCACTTTTGAAGAAAAGCTTTACTTTCCTCCGAGATAAAAAGAAAACTGAAATAAATGCGCTCGGTTAAAAATAGCAAATTTCAAAAAAGTTCGCCGTAATTAGTTTTGAATTTCGTCTACTTCAGTCGTTTTTTTTATCGTTTGACAATTTTGAATTCTACGTCCAAGTTAAATTTCTAATTATGTAATAAATAAGTTAAATTAATTATTCATCTTGCATCAAATTAATAAAAATGTTTATCGCTTTATGATTATCTTTTCTTCAAAGTGTCTTACTGTGAAGTATGATTTAAGGGTTGCAATAAGTTTTTAAAATAATTTTTTTAGGCGAAATTGAAAATAAAAAAAAAATAATTATTTTCACATTTCTTTAGAAAATTTTCTTTTCTTTTAACGATTTAAACAATAAACACATTGTGTCAAGTTTGCTTAATCTTTACACTGATTGATCGTCGTTTATTTACGCAAAAGCTTTCGCTGATTACTTGTTTATCTAAATCACAAGAAAGACATTCGCAAATAGAAGCCAAATTATGTGTATCAATGCAGTTTTTTTCAATTCATACGAATGCTTATTTTGAAATTCTTTTGATTATGTCTAAACACTTAAATCAGCGATTTTCCGTCAGTTTCTTGACATATAATTGCACAATTTCAGAAATTGTTTTAGAAAAAGATGATAAAAGCGTTTTTTTTTCTGTCGTTTAGATTGCTTCAATTATTTCTAAGTTATTTTGAATCAAAATTCATTCTTCTCAATAAGTTAATCTTCGTAATTAAATTCGTTGCTTCTAACAAATTAATTGGCCATCTTAATAAAAAACGAAAATTCAAGCCGACAGCTGAAGTGTGTAATTAACTTATTCAAGTTCTCATCATCGATTTAATTTAAATGACTAATTAGATAACATAAAATAAAATATCAAATCTTGAGTCTCAATGAAAATTTATTGAAATTTCATTATCTCGCAAGAGAGTATGTGCGATGCAAACGCTTCACTTGAATCAAATTAACTTAAAATAATTATTTCTTATTTAGAATTTGGCAAGCATTGTTAAAGAAAAAAAACGACGTCTATTAACTTAAAAGCTTTAATCGAGCATACAAGTGCGTGAAAATTGTTGAAAATAATTTTGAATGTCACATTCTCTCTCTTTGTCAACTTTATTCCTTTTAAAAAACGCATTTAGAAAAAGAAAGAACATGTCTTCATTTCATGATTTAAATTAAGTCTAAAAATCGAAATTTTAATCGCAACAAAGTTTTCAGTAAATTAAGTTGGAAATAATCGAGAATATACAAATAAGACAGCAAATAAACAGCGAAGTTTGCATTTTACGTCAAAATTGAAGATTAAGAGTCGCGAATTTAACATTTTTCTAAATTTGTGTCATTGGTTACTGTAGCAAGAAAGTATTAAAAAGTTTAAAGTAAAAAATTTTAAACTGGATTTGAAAGCTTCCCGAATTTTCTTGTCAGTAGTCTGTTCTTTTCTTTTAATAAGAAAAAAATGTTTTTGAATTTTGAACAAAATTCAAACAGCGATTAAAGAAATTGACTTTGAAGAAGCGATTAAACTCTACGCGTTTCAGTTGTGTTACATATTCAGACGCACGTATTGCAAAATTAAGATAAACAAGCGTAAAAAGTGGCATTGAAAACGCCAATTTCAGACGAAAAAATGGCTTTTTCGAGTTCAACTAATGCAATTGAATTTCTATTTTCTAGGGGATTAAAAATTTCAAATTTTAAATATATGATGAAACAAATGAAAATTTACTACGCATTTAACATAGTTTGAAAAAAATAAACTTAAAAATATTGTACTAAAGTGGATAGAAACAAGTTCACATTCATATTTAACTTTTATGAAACTTTTTTCTCTTCCCATGGGCAGTAAACTCGAATGAAGCTAAAGCGAAGTGAGTTCAGTGAAAATCAATTGAATACAAGTTATATTTGAATAGAAAAACTTAAGAATGACGCAAAACAAAAGAAGAAAAATTACAAAATTTTCACGACGAAGAAAATAATGAAAATTGAATCGAAATTTTCGGCAACAGATTTGCTCTTTCTTATAAATTTAATTCGAAAAATGTGTAAAGTTATAGCCGAAAAGTCGCTTTTCTTAAATTTATAATTGCGTATTTCCTAACAATATGCGTCATGCCGGTGTGTCCTGAAATTCGAGTTTCGTATCTCAATTTTTTATGCAAAGGCACGCCGGTAAAACTTAACCTTTTGAAATAAATTTTTAAATGAATTTTTCTCACCGATTTTGATTATTTTTTTTTTACTTTTAACAAAAAAAAATTGTTAGATCACACTTCTTGTTTCTTGCCTTCCTAAACCGGCTTGCTCTTATAACTCGACTTGATCGGTACGCCGCATATTTTGAGGAAATACGGTAATAGCTCACCTAATGTACGAATCGAGTGTTTTCTTTGATTATCTCAAACAAACAACGTTTAGACAGCATCGCAATCAGGGCATCAAAAATAATCGGCGCCGATTTACTCAAATTTAGCAAGTAATCTTAGCCTTGAAAAGCTTAAAAAATTTTTGAAAATAAATGTAAGAAGAAGCATCAAACGCAGAGAGGAACTAAGCTCGTCAAATATTTTAAGATTATTATGAGATCTGAGCAATTTAAAGTAGCTATATCACGCAGTTAATTAATTTTTTTTTCTAAATTATTTCTTTATGGACTTTACATCTGATTAACTAAAATAAATGTGATTAATATTGAAATAAATCATCTTTTGACGAGAGAAAGATGACAATTATAAACATTTGTATCTTTCAAGTGCTGCTTTTAATATTTTAAACAAGAATACGACAGATTTTGATTAAATCATACTGAACACAGTGTGAAGATAGTCTGAAGAAAAAGTTCGAAACCAGTTTAAAATTTATTTTCACTTTCACTTTTCTAGATTTTATCTTGTTTTAAAAGGCTTTTATTGAATTTTCCGATTTGCTAATGACTGTCGATCTTCACTTCAAACAATCAACTTTAGTTTCATGCACGATTCATCAATTTTTCCTTATTTGCGCTTTTTTTAAAGCATCACGTATTTTTAAATTTTGAATTTTGTATTCAAATGTCACTCTTTAGATTCTTTTATCAAAAATATTTTAAAATAATCAAATGTAAATTTAATATTGGGCAAGTTTTAAAAGTTTTTTTAACGTAAAGAGATTTTATTCGGCTTTACTCACTTGTCCCGGTAATTTCAAAAAAATAAATTTTTAGCCTTTTTGTGAATATTAAATAAATGAGTAAATGCACGACACAAAGCCAGACATCAAGATTATCAAACTTTAGAGAGAATAGTTTGATAGTTCATAGTTTGTGAATAATTTTTTTTAAAGTTTACTTTATCGAAATATTGAAATCTAAAATTCCAACTAAGTAAAAATAATTTTTATTCACTTAACAAAAGAAAAAACTTGAGGAAATAAAATGAGAATTTTTTTAATCAGTGTAGAAATTAATTAGAAATAGAAAAAAAGGATTAAACAATAGTAAATACCAAAATGTATAATTTATGCGGTAAATTTTATATTCAGGCTTGAGTTTGGTTGCATTAATATAAGTCTCTGCATTAATATTCATAAAAATTAAGTGAAGCAATATTTAGAAACGCAATGATTAGCTTAACATTTTTTCTTGATGGTTTTTTAAGAGGCTTTGCCTGACGATTGATATTAAAAAAACAAATTGAATGGTTAATAATTCTCTACTCTAAATTATTCTCATTGCTAAATCGATTTTGTACATGCTGTTCATTTAAATTAGCCAGAAATTTGTAATTAAATCATAAAAATAGTCAGCATATGTTCAATACTAGCAAAGAGAAAATAACTCGACAAAAGTTTTAAACTTGGAGCTGCTCGAGAACTTAAATAAGTGTCTGTGTTCGAATTCAGAGAGATCAAGTCTTAATCAGAAGAGCTTCACATAGATAATAAGAAATGAATGAGATTAAAAAGATTCAAATTGAATTTTTAACCAATTTTTTTTTGCCGTTGATTATATTTTAAAACGTACCTTTAAATCTTTGATTCGATAAACGAAATTTTTGTTTTGTCTGCTCTTCGTTAGGCGATTCGAGTACCATGAATACAACTCCACCAACGATTACGTAGAAAATGAAGAACAGCAGCAAAAGAGCAATTTGTCGTAAGTCCATAGAAATGGCCTGCAAAATGACATTTTTGCAATTAATTCGACTAATAAAGTGATCAAAAATTTATCTTCACACACAAAGTCATTGTTTTTCGTTAAAAAATTTTCAAATTACACTTAACTCAAAGTGAGACCTTTGAAAAAAAATTTTCGCG
This sequence comes from Dinothrombium tinctorium, assembly GCA_003675995.1. NCBI lineage: Eukaryota > Metazoa > Arthropoda > Arachnida > Trombidiformes > Trombidiidae > Dinothrombium > Dinothrombium tinctorium. Next base: position 9,175 of record NCKU01001361.1, on the reverse strand, counting down.
ACTATTTTTATTTTAGTGTCATTGCTTTATTTTTAAATTTACCCACTTTTCGTTCTCGATTTATGCTAGAGAACAATTAAGTATTCTTCTTTACTCTTTTTTTCTGCTCTTTTCGCAAACCGTAACAGTGAACAAAAAATTTTGTACCTTCGACGCGAAAATGCTCTCATTCGCTTTCCGCATACATTTACGATCGCAGAAAGCGCACCTCTGCTTTCTGTGGCTGCTACCACATGTTTCATTATTTCGCTCGCAGTTATCTTTTAAATTGCAATTGTAATCGACGCTGATCATCGTCGTCGTCGTCGTAGTCGATGCATTGACTAAACACGCTACTCTTGTCAGTTCCGATCGCGCGTTACATCCGCACAATGTTTTCACCGAGCACATATTTTATTCGAATACTATTCAGAACAAAAATTTTTTCATTCTCTTTAACGAATATAATGTCGCACACTTTTAGGAAAAGAGGAAATGGTAATTAAAACGGAAACAGCGTGGCGACGATTTAAGCATTTAAAACAACGAATTAATGCAAAAAACGAATATCATAATGTTGTTGATGATTGTATTTAGAAAAAAAATTTAAAACGACGATCGTTTGTAAAGAATTGCTTCAATTGCGTTCACCGTGAAACATTTTTCGTATCAAAACACTGACTGAATGCACTTGAAACTGATCGTCGAGTTTAAATACCACAAGCGTTTTTCGCTTTCTTTCTTTTTTGCCTTTTCGCAGTTAAAGCTACTTTTAAAACTGAAGCCATAAGCAGTCGACTAGCTGCCCGTTCGCGGTCAAACTGGAGGCATATTTTCCTTGAATTTTGAGAAAGAAGCAAAAAAATTTACAACGAAGAGACGAGATGAAAAGAAAGAAAAAATCTGGCGATCAATGTTTATCGCTAAATTTGTCTACAAATAAATTTATTCTTTGTAAATCTTCGTGTGTCAAATGCAAAAGATTTTGCTTCAACCAAAAAATAAACACACGGCGATATTACTTAAGCGTTTAAGGAAAGTGAAGCTGTTTTTTTCATTCACATCGCGTGTGCAAATATGTGCACGCAGTTCTCTATGCTAGTAAGCAATCCTCTTAACGATATTTGCAATCTTAATAGCGTGAGATTAGCAAATTATCTCTGGTATTTTGTTTGTTAGCTTCTGGGCACAAAAGTGGCTAAATTTTGACTCTCGAGTTATTTTTTCTCTACATTCGAGAAAAGCTAATTGTTTGAAAATATTTTTCTCGCAATTATTTCTTTTTAATGATAAAACGAGATTTTCGAAAAAAAATTTTTGATTAACTTTTTTGTTTGTACAACTAGACAAATTAAACATGAAATAATGTTTCAAAGCAAAAATTAGATGAAAATTGTCGTATCATTTCCATATGAAATGAGATGACGAGCGTTTGAAAATCAAACGCGTACAACTTCGAGGGTTTCAAATATCATTTTAAAACAAAATTTTTTAAAATTTTATAAACCGAAGCAATTTTTTTTTTTGCACGAGTCTGTTTTGTCTGAGAAATTTTTTGCTTTTTGTTTATTTTATTTCAACTAATTTATTTATTTATTCCTTAAAAAAACATAAAATAATTTTGTAAATCTTACCTTCGGAATCATTTTGTGTCTTTAGTTTAATTAACGATGCAAATCGAAATTCTTTTTTTATTTATTCAAATGATGTATTGAGCATTGACCAGAAAAGCTGATTAATTCACACACATCGATTACTTAAAAACTTTGAAAACTATGAATTCGCGAATCAAATTACAGTGTAGGAAAGCATATTTGAGGATTATTCTTTTTGGAGAAAGAGTAAAATAAAGAGTAAAGAGAGTAAGAGAGAGAATGAGATAGAGGAAAGATGAAGAGAGTATTCTCGTTGCCGAACCTGTCACCTTTTCCAATGTCGCCTCATTCAATTATTTTTAGCTGCCGCATCTTTGGAGAAAGTCCAGCATTTGCGACACATCTTCTCACATCTTTTGAACACATTTTACTTTTGTTGAATCGAAAGTGTTATTATTTTATTTTATTTTTTTCGAGGCTTAACAGCATTCGACTCGTAGCACCGCACTAAACGCGAACATCATAATCATAATCATCATGATCATCACCATCATCATCATCATCATCAGCACTTGTTGATATCACATAAGAAGCGCGTCGGTGCGACTTACTCGAAGCTTTGAGAAAATTAAACTACTCAATGAAAATTCACGCGTTCACACTAAAATATTCAGCGTAAAAAAAGGATTGTTTGTTCACGATCGAAGTGTGTCTTGCAAAAGTGGGTTTACATTTGAGTTTTACGAAGTTTAATTCATTACAACAATTGATTTCCTTCAAACTTGAAACGCTATTTTCAATGAAACGATGAAAAAAGAAGAAGCTATTCATTTTTACACGCCTTGCTCAGAGCGAAAGTGAGCGATGAAGAGAGAGAAACGAGAAGAGAGAATTCGGCTTTTCCGCATTACATTGATTAAACGCAAACTTTGGAGAAAAAGAAAAACATCGTTGCGAAAAAATGCGAAAATTTCGCACAAGTTTTTAAATTTCGTTGACAATTAACAATTCAAGCGTTGAAAACAATATACAGCGATGCACAAAATTTAATTTCTCAATCGCAATCGAAAGAACCGATTGATCAGCGGCTTTCGGCGAAATTTTTTTTCGTTTCGACTCAAAATTCAAACATAAAACGTAAGAGAGAAAAGGAAATTTTCATACGCGAATCTAAAAATAGTCGACTTCTCGCAAATGACTTTTCGCCGTTTAACGTTTTGCATTTTAGCATTAATTTGCGAGCACAGTGACAATGAAAATAGCGTTTAATCGAAAATAAAGCGCATATAACATAACGTAGAGCGGAGGAAAAACGAGGAAACCTTTTTGTTAGAGTCATGCATACAAACGTAACTTCACACACGCGACTGCTAAATATTAAGCGATCGATTTCAATAATGCGAAAAAACGCGGCTATGCAATTGGCTGTCGAAACAGATTTTCGCTTTCTATTTGTAACTTCGCCTAAACAATTCGACATTCATTTGCAATCGTTAGAAAATTGCATAAGATTTGCGGAACATGTGAAAATATTAAGTTAATTGAACACAACAATTGTTTGTTTGGCATTGTTAAAAAAAATCGTAACATTAGCTTTCTTTCCGTAAATCTAATTTTCATTATTGTCGAGTAGATGTGAGTGATAATGAAATTCTTTGTTTACTTGAAAGATATAAAGCGTCGTTAGAAAATTTGTTTAATTGCCAAAATTGTTCGCTATCGTTACTAGCTGAATAAATCAAAAAAAAAATCTTTTTTAGTTTTTTAAAGTTTTTTTTAATTTTATTTAAGGAGAAATAAGATAATTAAGTGCTTAACGATTTTGGTAGTACGATGCAAAAAATTGTTTAATCAATTCGAATTTCGCTTTCATCAAACTTTGAATTTAAAAAAAGAATTTCGCTTGCTTAATCTCAGTGCTTCACTAACATCTTTTAATTTTTCCTAGTTGCGAGAATTTTTTTTTCTTTCACAGATTACTACAAGTTTTTTCTCAAAGGATATCTTTATAAACATGTTAATAATCCGCTTTTATCGAAATAAAAATAAGGTTCATCGATGATCATATAGAAAAAAATTCGCACGAATTGCGAGTTCAGAAATGTTTAGTTTTCGAAATAAAAACGTTTAATTCCTTTCGAAGAGTCGCTTTTCGATGCTGAGTTCAAACTTTTTTTTGGTAAATTTTTTTCACCGAAAAAATTTAATAATATTCATTTTTCACTTTTCGCTTTAACTCATGAAAAAATTTCTCGTGCTCAAAGAGACCTAGAAAGTTTTTTTTTGTAAAATTTAAATTTTTGGCTGCTTTTTTGACGCTCATAATCATTTTGAATCTAAACAGCTTCCGGGTTCATTAGAATCTTAATTTTTTTTTTCATTTTCTAAACAAAATTTTAAAATTCTTTTCTTTTCGTTTTACTTACTTTAAACTGTTCGACGGAATCCATTGAGTTTTTCGAGCTTCAAAATTAAATTTTAAAATAGACGAAAATGATTAATGTGACAGTTGTTGAAAAAGAAAAAACGAAGTAAACATTTAAAAATTAACGAAATAGTAGAATTGAAAAAAATTTCTTTCTTCTTCTTCATCGCTTAATTTCGAGTTTAAGTTTTCATTGCGAAAACAATTTATTTTATTTAATTTCCATTACGCAATTCGCCAGACAATTTTTCATATTTTGTTCACATGTTTACACTTCACTAGAATCAACACGATCATATTACATCTGATTAGACACAATAAGCTCACTTCCTTCAATTGAAAATTATTTGCTATGTCAATGGAGCTTAAAACAGAAACGAATGTATTTAATACATATTCGCGACATAAAATTAAAAATAAGTCAAAACTTCAATTTGACATCATTTTATATGTTGCACGATAAATTTTACAACGGCATTGATTTTTTTTTTCATTCAAATACAGCTTCCGTCAAATTAATCGGCTACATCATTCATTCGAAACCTGATTTTCAATGTGTTTTTTCTTTAATAATTTAAGTTTATTAATTTGTCCGAAACTATATGCGACTTCCACTACTTTTCACTCGTTTCTTTACTAAATTCATTGATTTTATTAGTGATTCCCTCAGTTTAAATAATTAATTTCATTGGTAATTTTTAAAATTTAAAAAAATGAATATATAAACGTTTTATGTAATTATAATTTTTGAGAAAATCTATGAAACAAAAACCGATTTCACTGCTTAAGGGTATGTAGAAGTAGAAAAGAAAAATCCAATTTTTTGTTTTTAAATTCTAGTAATCACTGTGACGCGATAGACAATTACTAATGAGGAAAATCTATTGATTTTTCACGCTAAGCGATTATATATTACATACACACATTGCTATTCATATATAAAAAGTGAAAGTTAAAATCAATAGAATTTCTCTCAACGATTAAAAATATTCATGAAATGAATAACTTGTCTGAATGATTTGAATTTTTAATATTTTACCCGCATTATTAAAACAATCGCTTTGAAAAGGAAAGCAATCGCTTTTTAAAAGTTTTAAACAGAGCATTTTAACCGTTTGATTTTTTAATGGGTATGACTAAATTAAATTGGGCATGGCTGGGTTAAATAATTGTACGTTTAAATTAGGTCGTAAAGCGAATTACTTTTTATTAACCCTAAAATTTCGTATTAATTCAATTCAGCGAGGTAAGTGAAATATCCTGTGAAGCTAAATTTTCTTAAATAAATACGAATTCTTTCTTTCGCATCATTAAAGCAGCGAATCAAAAAATTGTACAACTGTGGAAAAAAGTTTCATACGCGTGAAAGCGTATTTCAATGCGAAGTAAAACATTTTTCTATTCACAACAATAGAATGATTAAGCTTTTTTGGAGCTATCATTTCTAATTAAATCTATTTTCATCGCAAAATTTATTTAAAAAATAAATAAATTTATTTTTAATTTAAGTTTTAACATCCAAACCTACCGAATCATAGTTTATTTAACTTTTTTGCATTGTAATAAAGTTTAACTAAAAATTGAGTTGAAGTAATTCAATAAAAATTCCAAAATTAACGCAAGACGAGCTTTTAATTACATAACGTTTATTAATTTTAAGCGCTTACGTTTGAAAACATAGTTTGAGTTTTGAGACTTTTAAGGTCCGATTAACTTAGAGTTGAATTTTTTTTTTTCAATGACTAAAGAAAAGTTTAAAATATTAAATTCAATATAAATTATGATAATTTATTTCTAAAAATTTTAAAAGAAGCTCTTATTTTCGGCCGAACTAGGTAAAAAGAAATTTTTATGTTTTCGGTTTATTCATTCATCCATCGATCTACTTGAGTTTAACATGCTTCTTCTAGATTTTAATTTATCAGCTCGATTAACAAGCCGAAAGTATTCCGTTTTCAGTGGTCGCTGTAAAATAATAAAATCAAAATCTAGTTTCTGATACAATTTAATGTCAGTAAGAAAATATTTCCAAATTTGTTGTTTTGCTCAAATTGATTGATTGAATTAAGTCAGTGTGTGGATTACAGAATAAAGCTCTTCATCAACTTCTTTAATCATTTTTTCTTTGGATGTTATATTGCGTTACTTTTTTAATTGAATTACAAAGTGAGATCGAGAAATCAAGCGAAACATACCTTGAATTGCCTGAATAAAGAATCGTGCTATCATGGCCAAGCGAATCCAATTGCAACAATTCGTAAAACGATAAAATCACCTGACGTTATCAAAATGTTTACCTAGAAAAAAAAAAATAAAATAGAAACTAATCATTATGGAAATCAAGCTGAATTTTAGTAACACAAAACTTTCACTTTTTTTTACAGACGTTTAGTAACTGAAAAGCAATATCAGCCTCTGAGTTAGCAAAACTAACGACGGCAACCGAAAAGACTGAACTTTTTTAATTTTAACTGTCTAAAAATTACAAGATTGTTAGATTTCTTGATGAACATTTCTCAATTAAATTGCGCAAATGAATTTTAAATGATAATAAAATAATAGTTGAACAGATTTACATTAATAGTCGATTAATCTTATTTTCATTATTCATCTCTTCAAAGCTAAATAGAAGTTTTTAAGTTTGAACTCAAAGTGATTCTTTAATACACGTAGGGAATCAATCGATAAGGCACCAATTGGCAATACTCTTCCCAATATTCGCCATACTTGATTCTACATTTGTTCTCATCTCGAAAAACTCGATGAATTAATAAAGCGAGTAAAATAAAAAGAGGAAAATACGGAATTGGACTTTCGAATGAAGCAGGTAGTGACCAACATAAGAAAACTCCAAATTCGAATGTATAATTAAGGTGTCTCGCCCAGCCCCAGAATCCGGAGGCGAGTAAAACTGTTTGAACTTTTTTGTTGTTTTCGTCGGTGTAAACTGCGTTTATGACTTTAGCTGGTTTACCCCAAATATTAAATTTTCCATTTGTCTGCCGAGTCATGTATCTTTGATTATCATTCATAAATCGAAGTAAAATCATCGTTGCACCCATTGCGACTACTGTTATGAATTTGATAAAACCGAAGCCAGCAATTGGCGAATGTTTTACCAAATACAAAATTGGAAGTGGATAAAAAGTGGGCAGTAATAAAAAGCCCCAGGCGCTGTAAAAGCCAAAATGCTCTGAAACAACGTCGAAAGTAGCCATGTAAAGATCTTCGTTGTAGAGAAATTTTGCAATGAACATAGATTGAATCAGTACATTCGCCGTTATCGCCCAATTCGGTTCACCACTTTCATTGGTTAATTCATAGTTTGCTTTCCATGCCATCATTAAGATAAGCTGCCAGATAATCATTAAGAAACGGCAAATCATCATTTGCTTCAGATCAAGATGTTCGCCGATTCTTGGATTAAGTTCTATGCCACAAAAGAAATCGATTATGAAGTTACCACTTGAGCGATTGTAGCCGTTAGAAGGAAAATATTTTCCTTTTATGAAGAGAAAAATCGAAAGAAAAATGCCAAATAAATTCAAATAAGCCGCAAATGTTACAAAGTTGTTATAAAAGTTGAGAACTTTAAAATACGCCATTAAAGGAACGAATAACAACAACGAAAGCATGTAAAATCGAAATCCAGAACGTAAATATTTCGCTTTAGCTCCATTTGGTAGTTGAGGACCAAAAAAAGTGTCTCCACCGAGTCCAACGCAAGAAAAACCAGACCATAAAAGAAGAAGCATAATAATAAGCAAATATTCAATTTTTTGCCACTGAACTTCTTTCAAAGCATTTTTGAATAGTTCAAAAAGGTTCTCTTTCTTCAGAATCTCATTTAAGTCACTGTTTCTTTTAATTACGACATATAATAAAACAAGATCCAAATATGGACATACAATGATCAAGATAAGCATTATAAGGGGTGAGGTAGATAGCGTATCATACAATTTCATTCTCAAGCGGCGATTTTTTTTCACAAATGTTAATTAATCCAAAAAGCGGATTATAATAACACTGTAAAGATTTGTCGATGTTGTCAGTTTTCTAGAGTTATGAGAGAAATGAGATAAGAAGAAATTTTTTAACAATGTGAGTTTAAACTTGTTTTTCCTTTTCTTATATAGTGCTTTGAATGAATTCATTTTTTTTTATTGAGAAATACGTTGAATTTCGAAATTTAAACTCATTGCAAATTTATCATTTTGATGCAACCATTAAGTTTTTTTTTCAAGTGTGTTTTTAGTTTCAAAAAAAGTTTGACGAAAGTAAATGTAAAACAATAAAAAAAGTTTAAAAAGCATTTTTAATATTTTTAAAGGAAAACTAACGAATAAAAATATCTTGTAAATATCATATCAATTATCTGCAATATCAATGATAACAAATTTCTTGAGCCTTCACAGTTATTCATAAAATTTTTTTTTATGAATATTTCGTTAAGAGTATAACGCGAAAACTAAAAAAATTTCGCAATTTTCTTAATGCCATTCTCGCGGCGATAATCAAAGCTTGTTTAGAGAAAATGTGTCTATGTATAGCTAGAAAGCAGAGCTTCTATTTCTCAACTTTCAAAAAATCATCAAATTAATATAATAAAGCTCCTTTATAATGTTTGTTGAGGTTTTTTAAGATTAAAGACCACAAGTTGCTTTTATTTAAAATTTATATAATTATGCATTTCTGCTCGAAACAATAAAACTTTCAAAAATATTTCGTTTCATTGTTGTTTAAAATCAATGTTATCAATGAAAGGAAAAAGACAAAAAATAAATTTGAAAATATTGCGCTGTTAATGCGATGTTTCAAGTCTTATCCAGTTTAAACATGGATAAATCGTCGAAATTGGTGTATTATTAAATCTCAAGCGATAAGTAAACTAGGAAGCACTGGTAATAGTTTCACTTTAATAAATTTGAAACTTTATAAAAGTATCGCAAAAAATTTTTCACTCGATGTTTCCGGATTGATGTAATAAAGATACCGATTACATTTTACTTGATTTCGATCATATTAATACATAGAAACATATAGAGAATATTTAATAATCTATTTCTGTATAGAGATATTAATTTTCAAACTTTAAGATTTATAAAATTCACTCTATTAATATTCGGGAAACTTTTCCTCTTACATATCAAATTGTGGATGCACGAATAATCATAGA